>BQNB010076687.1:2924-31083 GCA_026074375.1 Tanacetum coccineum
CAAATCCAAGTAGTAATTTAATAATCAAGTATGCTTAGTAGAGGACCACAAGGTATAAGGTCAGCCAACGACAATGCAACGAATGCAGCGTCAAGTAACAGAATTATCGCATTGAGCTCGTGACAACCGACCCTTTTGACGAGAAAAATATAGTTTGCCCTAAAACAGGTTAGGTATTTTGCTATATACCTTTACTTCTCAGAATAATATATCCGTTGAGAGTGGGTGTTCCAAATGATACAAACCCCAGACGGGGAGTCACCTCATAGGCCTATTTATTATCCTAGCGTCTACCCACTATAGGTAGTTACGGTTCACGATATTAGGGACTTTAACAATTGGTACTCCTACGATAATTCACAATAACGGGTCAAGTATACCCTTCAATCACTTGTGTCCAATTTAAAGCAAGTAATATGTTTAAAAACTCACAGTTTTGTAAATAGATAAATAATGATCTCAAATCATTTAGTAAGCAATTCAAGCTTTAATAAATTTAATGGTATACAACCATGTATCAAACATGTATTAAAATTCATGTGAAGATCAAGTAAAGTCTTTAGTAAAAACATTCATGTAACGCTTATGAAATTGGAATCAATAATTTTGCTTAGTAAAACAAGCATGTATTCTCACCCCGAAAATAGTTATGAAAACCATTAAAGAAGAAAGGATGGGGCTATGAACTCACCGAGGAGTTATGAAGACCAAAAGTGATATGGATTTTCAGACTAGTGAGAAGCGTCTAAGCACAACCTAAAATATGTGACGCGGCTTAGAATGATAAAGAAGATCGATACGTAAAAATAAATTGAATGATTACGAGATATGTTTTCGAGATATGCATGGCATTGCATTATAACTTAACCGAAGTATTTTTATCCCCAAATTGGTATACAACCTGCACTTATACTACATTAAGTGTCTACTAAGTCTCGCTTAGCGATTCTTATCTTATTACTATGTGGCCGAACTTTTATTTCTCAAGAAAAGGCATAAAACTACGTTGCTAAATTTTTAGTCAACTTTATAAGACCATATATCTTAACCTATAAAAGATACAAGGATGGGGCTTTCACCCCTGGAAATATACTTAAGTCTAGTTTCCAGAATATTATTCCTTTTAATCAAACCATTTACCAATCCATGGGAAATGAGTTTTTATTAATCATAACTCAAAACAGAAAGTTCACTGAATTTCTAACTCTTACGGTTTTCGACATAAATCCTATTCTATAATAGAAATCAAGTTGAATCCAAAGAGAGATGAAATATTATGATGTCTAGTGTTTAACCATGTTTTAAAAACCCAACACTTTAGTGCAAAAATCTGGAGTTAAATCCCTTTTTCAAACAGTAGTTCAGAACTGACTAGTTTTCGTAAATTGGTCATATCTCACTCATCCGGAGGAGGTATGTCTCTAGACAACTCGACACATGTACATTGAACTTATTTCTATAACCCCATCAAATAATCCAGACCTTCTTAGGCCAAAAGTTGGCTGTAATTAATTTATACTGCTAGTCTGCAGCAGTCCCAAGTTTTCCTACCAAACACTAATTTTGACGTATTTTCCAAACCGTAATAGCTATTAAAGTGAATCCACTTGGAGAAGTTAGTTTAAGCTGTATACTACTGAGATTAGCTTTCCTATCCTACATTTTAGAGTATTAACTTGGAGTTTTACTCATTTTCCAAACGATGTTTTAGATTTGACTAGCAATCGTAAAACGGCCATAACTCCCACATCCGGAGGAGTTGATAAACCATCCAATTCGTCACATGAATCTTAAGACTATATCTATCTAAACATGTAATTTATTCATAGGAGACAGGCCAAAAATTATAAGGAATATCCATGTTTTGATACTGACCTCAAAACAGTCCCTAAAACAACTTCTAAATTCATTCGGAACTCATCCAAATTGCTAATTAAACATATACAATGCCATAACATATCTTACTAACATATCTCAATACATCAAAACTTGATGTTCATGATCAAACCAAAATCAATGAAACTATAAACATGCACCCTTATAAAGAGGAAAATCAATCACATGCATTCAAATTAAAATTAAATCAACACAAAAAGAAAACAAGAGGCTTACAAACACAATAGAATGGAGGTTAATGATCGAACAAAAACCCTTCTTGGGTTTGTTCTTGATGCCGAACACCACAAGGACCCAAAAGAGACCAAAAACCTTGCTTTGTTATTCCAATCTTGTTAAAACACTTACAATTAAACCCTTTCAACACCAATTACATTTAATTTGATCAAAACCCTTAAAAATCAAAATCCAAGAAAATCAAGAAATTAAAAAATCTTGATGCATGTGGTTATTTGTTGTTAGGGATGATTAGGTTTTAGTTTGTGATTGATTTAGAATAGATTAGGAGTGATTTAGAGGATAGTTGAAGATGATGATGATGTTGTTTGGTTATTGTTCGTCGAACAGAGAGGAGCAAGAGAGGGTCGATCCCTTTTTTTTAACTGTGTTATGTGTGTGTTTTTATAAAGGGGGTCAAAGGTTTATATAGGTCAAACTTTATATAAGGGGGTGTTTGTTTTAGGATTTTGTAGGAGTAAAAATATGATAAGGGTGTGTTTGGTTTCTAGTTTTGATGGAGCATATTAAAAGAAAGGGGGTGTTTGGTTTTTATTTTATGTTTATTTTGTATTTTTATTTTTATTTTCCTAAAACATTTATACCACAATATTTGTTTTAAAACACTTAATTGAAATATTAAGAATTGTAAAAATACTATTTTGACGCGGTTTCGGCCAAACGCGGATAAAAGTCGAAAAGTATTAAAATGAAAGATAAATAAGCTTTCGAAGCTAAAATATGGATTTGTCGATTTCTCAAACGCTAAGTAGATAAATAACTAAATCACGGCGCACAAATAATTAAAATTGACGATTTTTATCAAGTCGAGCAAAAAGAACAAAGATGATTTCTACAAAAAATAGAAAATACAAATAGGGCTCGGTCTAAACTTTGGTCTTAAATTCGGGTTGTTAAAGGATATGCCATATTCAACCGACTTCCAAACCTTATAAATGGAAAACTCAAAAACGAGTTTTAAGGGTGCTAAATCATATTCTCGATACCTAAACCACAAAAGTCGATTTTCAGAGGAGAAAAAGAGCAGAAGAGGTCGAGCAACGTATTCAATTCTATAGGACACATCGTGTAATTCCATATACTTTAGTAATCGTTCAGTTTTTGGTATCACTCATTAACTCGGTTAGTTTACCTTGGCTAAATAATTGCTCTTGTATTTATTATGACGTTTGAAGGCTAATACCTTCGGGTATTAGCCATTATTATGAAGATTTGAATGTTTGGTATTTGTTTATATCGATTTCTTGATTTATTGTTGAGTGCTTGTTTATGTTTATCAATTTATACTTGTTTACGTGCTTTTGTATGCGACTTATCATTCAACTGGATCTAGTGAAACAGACCAAGGGGATCTAGAGTCCGGGATAACTCTCCATATAGTAATTTGTACATCTAGAATAATAGTTACACAAATATTGTCCTTCTAAATCTGTGTCTAGGATACGCTTCGGGCATAACTAGTTAATTAAATATTGCTGATGGTTTATTGATCGTGTTGACTAGCAGGTGATCTAGATAATTCAACAAATAACTTTCTGATTCCATTGGATAGTTGGACAAGTGGACTACTAGTGTATAGATTGCCATTAAGCTCGAGCTTACAAGCTAATAAAAAGGGTTGGAGACGTTGCATACAAGCTCAAGCTTCCTGAGGAGCTGAGCAGAGTTCATAATACATTTCACGTATCCAACTTAAAGAAGTGTCATGCCGACGAACCCTTAGCCGTTCTGTTGGATGGACTTCATTTTGATGACAAGCTTCAGTTTGTCGAGGAACCTATAGAGATCACAGATCTGAGAAGTTTAAACGTTTTGAAGCGAAGGCCGTATGCCATTAGTCAAGGTGGATGGAACTCCAAGAGAGAGGTCCAGAGTTTACATGGAACCGAAGATCAATTCCGAGAAGAAATACCCACAATCTTTCTCAAAGACCGGGCCGTCGTCAAGTGCTGCGTCTTAAGCCTTGAGGACAAGGCTCAGCTAACCGGGGGAGACTATAACACCTCGTGTTTTAGGTCATTGTATGACATTATGTAATTCACAATTTATTTTTAGGGTTTTACGCGTTTGCTCTTAAACCGTAAACGTTAAGTTAAATCGCGTAAACTAAAAATGATCATTCAATGTAAACGGGCATTAAACGATTAAATGTTTACATCAAGCAAGTGTTATATGATTATTATAAGGACAATTAATAACTTGTTCATCTTCATTTTTATGGCTACCATAAAAATGCTTACGTTTCACGATAAAACGCGTTTCGGCATACCCGGAAGCACCAAAACCTAACTACGCTTAAACGAATACCCACGATTACACCCAATACCCAAAATAATAAAAATAACATCACATATAAGTATATATGCCGAAATTTTCAAATTAGAACCAAGAATTTACAACTTGCATAATATCTAGATATTTAAGAAATATCTAGGAAACAAACTCTTACACCATAATCAACTTGACTTCTTAACCTTGTGCTAGGGTTAGAAAGTAACCATGGTTAGGTTATTAAGATATTTTCCTTCCTATATATAAGCATGCATGCATAAGTAAAGTTTTCATACTCTTTACACTTAACAAATTTTCACTCTTTCTCTCCTTTCTCTCCTAAAAGCCACGGCTCAAATAAGCCATCTAAGAAATTCATACAAAATTTTTCTATAATCCATACAACCCTTTACACATCAATCCTAAGGCATACTAAGGTGTTTGCAAGCATTGGTTCATCATTTGCAAGTATTAAGGAAGAAAAGGAAAGATTAGGGTTTCAAACCTAATCTAGGGTTTATAAGCTTGTAAGCTTTGGTTTTGAATCTAAACACGGGTTTAGAACTTATTTCTCATCTCTTACATCATCTCTAAGGTCTTCTTAATTCCTTCATACTTTTTATTATCATTATTTTATGTGTAATATGTTAATTATGGCTAAATCACCACTAAGGACTTTTTAATATGAAAAATGAGTTATTATTTATGTTTATGATTTTATGCACTTATTCTTATGTCATATGGTCATATATATCATGGAAAAGTGAAAATAAAAGTATGTTAACATATGGTTTAAGTATAAACATGTTTAAGTGAAAATTAGGGTTTTAATGTTACTTAATATAATTACAAATGAAAGTAATGAAATAAATTGTTAAAACTTGTTACAATGACTTTACAAGGACTATGGATGAACTTGGACATTATTATAAGTACCACATATGTAAAATATGGTTATAAGAGTTTTTATAGTAAACTACTAAATTAATTAATACATAAAACAAGGTTTTTATAAAGATAAACACATTTTGGAAAAATAATATCTTAGGGGCTGTTTTGTAATTCGAAAAATACATATATGTTTTATGATTTTATAAAATACTACATGTCACAAGGATCGATGGGTCATAAAGAACTCGAAAAACCGATTAATAACGAAGAAGATACGCCATTTACAAGTTTACGACGATAAATACTTTTATAAAACTATTTTTATAAAATTTACTATTCATTACAGAAAGTTATGTTTTTAAAACATCTAATATATGATATAACTTTTAATTACGAGATCGTACTCGAAAGAATCGATGAAAACGGAACTATAACGAATAAACTACGACATTTACGATAATTAAAGTTTATAAAAGTAATTTTATAAACTATGAACAGTAAAAGTACTATTCATCAGCGGACCCAACTTTATAAAATATAATACCTCTTTTAATAACAAAGACGTACTCGAAGGAATCACTAAAATCGGGATTAAAACGAATAAGTTATTACGATTACAAGTTTACGCTAATTAAAACTAAAAACGACAAACGAGCTGTTGTGAATAGTAAAAACACTATTCATCGCAGAAAATCAAAAACTTGAAAATGTAATATTTTGATCACTCGTCTTACTACGAAGACGTGGACGTAAGAAACGCGAGCAACGGACTTAAAACGACCAAATTAGGTCATTTTTACGAAAAGTATATTTATAAACGTTTTCAGATGTTGTTGGGATTTACGATTTAAAGTGTCTAATAACTCCTGTATGTCATTTCACTGATCCTCTTTATTTATGATAGCTTCCGAACGATTGTAGATGTAAAAACCACTATAAGATTATATTCAATGTTATTAATTATAGTACTCAGTTACTTATACGGCTTAATTTAAATAGGTTGCATTTATCGTCTTGCGTGATGTGTTAACAATGTGATTATTTGGACTATCTGTCTCAAGGTGAGTTATAGCCCCACTTTTACCGTTTTATGATTTACTATTATTTGTGGTCGGAAACTGCTTTGTTTCTATAAATTGGACAAAGTGTTGGATAGTATATTGATTAGGTGTTGCTAAGTTGCGATAACCTCCTGAATGCCTCAGTATCATGAACTGTCAATTGCATACTGTAGTTGTTTAATTACATTATGTGAGTGCGAATGTTATAATAGAGTATGGGATTTAACCTCCCGTTTTTGGGTGATTAAGCTATCATGGGAACGAACGTTGACCACCTGTCGGATTGGGATGTTGGGGGTTACATACATCTGTACGGGGCAAAATATACTGCTAAAAATAGCAAATATAGGTTGAAGCTTGTATTGTCATGAGCTTAGTGCCAACAATAATCTGGTTTTGTGATTGTTGGCATATGTTTTAGTAACATCACGTGCAAAAATCTTGCTCTTGCGGTCCTGCATAATTTAAATACATAAACCTATGAATTCACCAACAATTTTGTTGACGTTTTAAGCAATGTTTTCAGGAGGTCATTAGGCACGAGATGCCAAGGATGCATTGGATTGTGTTTTGGATTGCACTGTTAAAGATATGTGTGCATCATGTTTTGGGATATCAATGTTATCTTTTGTAATAATAAACAAAGAACAAGTAAAGCTATAAGCTTTTGTAATATGTCTTTTATTTAAATCCAATGTATCAGTTTAAACGACTTTTGTGTCGTTCTTATATATATCTTGTGCTGTTGATCTTGAAGTAACATGCCCCGGATCCTTATTCCGCTGCGACCCATTTTGGGGGTGTTACAGATTGGTATCAGAGCCAAGGTTATAGAGAACCAGGTCAAAATGTTTTTGCTGGACTATAACCATTTTTCAAACATTGCATACATACAAAAGGGGGTTTTTACAGGGTATTCATATACTAGTTGTTGCATTAGTCGGTTAGACTATATACATGCAAAAATTGATATAAGTGTTTATAATATATTACGTATATAAGGATGATAGTCTTATATTAAAATACTTATATAAGCTAATTTTTGATTTCAGATACTATCATGTCAGATTCTGAGCACTCTACGGTTACATACACATCAGTATCTAAGGACGATTTATATATGGGGTCACCAGGAGTCGAGGGACCTATTTTTGAGGTTCCACCATCGCCGGATCCTTATTTCGCTACGACCCATTTTAGGGGTGTTACAGATTGGTATCAGAGCTGCTGAAAGCAGACCATCGGAGACAGAGACACTTAGTGGAGACACTAAAGATAGTGAAGAACCTCAAGACTTAGATGATCGAGCTTCAGAGACAGCGGGGACCTACTAAGAATCCTGCAGAGCCAGAGCTACCAGAGGAGGCCAGTAGCAGTTCTTAGACTGGGTTATGATTGTAGCTACTGTATAGTCTGTTAAGTATTATGGGTTATTCCCAACCTCTAAATTAAAACTCATTTTTTGTTTCAAGTGACTCACTTTGAGACACGATATTTCATTCATATTAACTACATTTTGGACACTCTTTAGTTCGTTGCGAAGCTCTCTTCATGGAGAACTCAAATCTACTAACCAACACACATATTTACAACATATACATATATTAAATAGTGTTTAAAGTTTGCAAATAATCATTTTTGGCACACCCATTGTTGTGTTTCAAGTGACTCACTTTGAGACACGATACCTTATTCATATTAACTCAATTTTGAACACTTTTTTATTTCGTTGTGAATCTCACTTCAAGCAGACACTAACAAACATAAATATATATAAGACATACATGTATTAAATGGTGTCCAAAATTTGCAAATAATCATTTTTAACAAAAAATACCCTAACATATCAAAGTTATTTAATTTGGTCGTGGGTCCCTAGGCCCACAAGACCTTACTCGTGAACCCTCATACTATTCTTCACGAGTTGCTTTTTATAATGTGGGTCCGAATTCATTTTGATAAGATAAAGCTGCACACTTCTTTTGTTTTAGTAATGTAGATTATGGGTGGGACGTGGCTTATTCACAACCAAACACTTGTACTCATGAACCCCCATAAAATTGTTCACGAGTTGTAAGTCTGGCAATACATCAAAAATAGTCTCCATTGTAAACACTCACCCACTGATAATCCAAACAAGTAATTTTCGCTTAATTATATTAACGTCATGTCACTTTACTGTTTAAACACTTTTATCTTGTTATATTTATATTGTGAATGTAAAACTATCTGCATCACTCACCTAAAAAAACCCTTCTCACTGACACATCAGCGCCACATTAGTTTTTTTCTCTCCACTTTTCCACCCTCACTCCCTCTCACTTTTCACCCACATCAATGAAACCATCCTTACCGGTAAAACCAATTCTTTTTATTAAAAACTAAAAATTTTATTATTCATAAATTAAAAACGTTACATGGATAATTAAAAACGTAAACGTACTAAATTAAAACCTAAACATTCATTAACTATACATAAAAACAGTACATTAAAAATAAAAAAACATTATAAATTAAACATTACGAGAAAGGTTTTCGATTAAACCGAAACTAAGGTATTTCTGCGCTTATGAGAATTTGATGTATCTGATAACTCTATGCCTTTGTTCATTGGACCGTAAGAGGTCATCCGGTTGATGTGCTTCCTCCGAATACCAGTTGGGAGATATCGCCTCCTTTTGGTCTTTAATAATCATATTATGTAATTTGATGCATGTATACATCATATTCATGATTTTTTTATATACAATCGTGTGGAATTGGCTAATATAGACCATTTCTTATTTAGAACACCAAATGCCCATTCCACATATTTCATTGCAGCTTCATGCTTTTGCTTATATCGTAATCGCTTGTAGTCATCCTCGGCTGTTAGGATCATTATTCATATTAGATTGATGTTTTTATGGTGTCGGGTGGCCGACCAAAAAACCAACCGACCACCTACTTGAGAGAGAAAGAGAGGGTGGAAAGAAAGTAGTGTTTTCTTAGAGAGAAAGAATGAAAGTAATACACTTAGCCATACCCCCCATGAAGAATCATGAGGGGTCTTTATAGGCTCAACACATCTTACCTATTACAACTTAACATAATTAGTCCGTACGTTATACGCTTTCTAAATAGCTAGTCTAATTCACGTGTAAGACGTCAGCTTCACAAAATAACAAAGCTAACAATCTCCCTCCAAGATTGTGTCACGCGTGAATTAGTTACAACATTTCCTACAAGAAAAACAAAGGAAATTACAATAGTATTTTGTAGTCCAGAAGTCCCTAAGGTTGTCTTTGTAGCCCTTTGTCTTCATAAATTCCTCAGTTGACTTTATTTACTTGAAGATGAACACGATGTGATGATTTAGTTGGGTTATTACTCCCTCCAAACTAGTAAGCCCTTTAAGAAATAACAAAGAAGAATATTTTTGTTCTTTTCTTGGTTTCTGAAGTAGAGACACAAAAGTAGAAGCAGATAGTTAGTAGATAAGAAGTAGATAGATCCCTCCCAAACCAAAAGCCCTTTGTTGAAGAAGTTTCTTTGAAATCCTTATGTCTTTAGTCTTCTCACACGCAGCGGAAAGAAAGAAAATGTAGAGTAGACTTCACACTGTAACTTCTTCACGGTTAATCGTTCAGGAAGCATCAACATCATCAACTCACTTTGGAATGCATCCCAATTGTCAATATAAATCAAATAAGCTCCGATGTACACAATCTCCCTTGAGGAAGTCGAAACAATAACACCAAAGTAAAAATTTGAAGCACTGATCATCTCTGCAGTCATGAGACTTATCTCCCTAACATAAATCATTAAACTCGTTCATGTGAACTTGTTGTGCATCTTGATGTACACATTTCTCCCTCTAGGATGTTGAAAATATTTTTGAATCATCATATACATGTGTACATCCCATAATTGTATCAACTAGAAACATCATATATCCATAAGTACATAAGCAATACCTTATGAGATGATGTCGATAGATACTCTCTCTATTGATCCCTCTGATCAATCACCAACCAAATCCTTTTATCAATTTAACCGGCTATAAGTAATGACCATTGATGGAGAAAATACAATATGACAAACTTGATAATGAAGCAAAATCCCCCAGACTTGTGACTTAATCATGTACTATCCGTGTGACAAAGAACGATGTACCCAATGCCCCAATCACAAAGTATAATAAGTACTTGAACCTATTGAAATATCCTCAAATATGTGAGACACTGAGTACTACAGTGTAACTCCTTAAAGTGATAGCTACTTTGTGGGTATAGAGAGAAAGAATCACAAAAGCAACTAGATATCCAAGTCTTCATCACTATCCGTATATGACCGAACACGTCATCTTTGTTGATGAGGTAGAAAGAATCGAAGATGAAATAAGTACACGTCCCTGTGAAATATTACTTCAATCCAAAAAAGTAATAATGAATCAACCATGTAGTCATTTTTTCATGTAAATATCCAAATACTAGTCTTTGTCGTGAAAGTGAATTATGATAAGGATCAATCCCGGTCTTAAAAGTTAATAAAATTTTCATCTTAAACTCCAAATATAACCAAATAATCATCCCACTTCATCAATAACCCAACAAAGTAATAGAACTATTATTCAATCTTGAGTTGTATCAATCTCTTTATTCGATCTTGATTCTTGTGTTTGTAATAGAACTATTATCATATTAGATAATAGATCCACAACAGAGTAGTTATGGTGGATTGTGAGCTGTTATTGATTGAGTTGATTGAGATCAACATCTTGTGATATGTTACTGAGAGTTGTGATAATCTTAAATCAAGATTCAAGATATGTGTTACTATTTTTCATAATATGTTCATGGTATGAGAGTAAGGTTGTCCAATCTTGCTCTAATTGACTTTTTTAGGAAATTAGGGTTTCTTTAAAAATTACGGGTTTCTTTTTATTTTTGATTAATTCTTGTAAAATTAAAAATGGTTTATCAATTGATCCGAAAGTTTTAAACAAAACGCCTAATTTTTTGAAAAAATTAAGGTTTCATATGTTATGGGGCTTTTACATTCCGAGACTATTAGGATTCGATTAACTATGTTATTGATTTTTATGACTCTGGTGGGGTTTATTATTGAAAGATTTTGGGGTTTTACTAATCTTTGAGAAATTAGGATTTTTGGTGTTCTATTGATTTTAAGGTTCTGGGTTTCTCGTTAAACACCTTAAATAGTGAATCAAGGTGTTGCAAGATCTGGCTTTCGCTGGTTATTGCTATTGCGTGCTCTGTCATACCTTTTACACACTCTATTTTATTGCTGTCTTTATGTTCTTGCATTTAGACTGATAGAGGATAGGTAGAGGAACTATTATGGACTTTGTGGTATTGATGGGTTGTTTGATTGTTCTTGTTCTATTTATGTTGTTTGTGTCAGTCTGCCCTTGCTCTGCCACTTTCGTAGTGTGAATACCTAGGAACTTCCTTATTTCTTTCCTTCTTTATATTGTTGTTTCTTTTTTTTATTTGTCATCATGTCTGTGCATGGATATACTGATGATGAATATGAGAATTTTGTTCATTATGGGAATGATAATGTGACCTTGATTAGTAAATTGGATGTTAGTCATCCTTTGAAATTACAGCTTAATGATTCGGTAACATTGACTGTTATATTTGTGAAACTAAAAGGGACTAAAAATTATCAAGTTTGGTCTTGTGCTATGCTTCTTCCTTTAGAGGGTAAAAATAAAACTGGTTTCATTGATGGTACATGCAAAAGGTCTAATGTTGATGAAGTGTTAAGCAGACAATGAGATAGAGTTAATGTTGTTGTGTTAGGTTGGATTTTGAACTCTATATCAGAGGAATTATTTCTTGGTCAAAAATTTTCAAAAAGAGCTAAACATGTTTTGGAAGAATTAAAGAGAATTGATAAAGTAGATGGATATGTAGCATTTAGTTTGCATCAAAAAATTAATACTCTTAGTCAAAATGGATCTTCTATTGCTGATTATTATCATAGATTAAATGCTATGTGGAAATAATTTCATGCTTTGATTGAGTTACCTAGATGCACTTGTCACGCTGCTGATGATTTTAAGGAACATCATCAGTTAATAAAGTTAATGCAATTTTTGATGGGTCTTGATGATTCTTATATTCAAATAAGAAGTTCTATTCTCCCAAAAGAGACTTTTCCTGATGTCAGAAGTGCTTATGCTACCAATTCCAATGAGAAATCTCACAGGGTTGCTTCTGGTAGCAGTTCTGGTCCCTTTAAGAGGTCTCAGACTTCTGCCTTTTCTGATAATGTTCCTAATAAGGGAAATTTTTAGAGGCCTCAAACCTCTACTAAGTTTCCTAGACCATGTATTGTGACCAGACCTAATGATAATGGGAATAGGAGGACTATTGGGGGTTCTACCTTGGTCTATGAAACTATAGTTTTAATGGACATACTATTAACAAATGTTTTAAAATAATTGGATACCCTATTGATTTTGGTAAAAATAAGGCTGGACAAAATCTTAAAGTAAAAAATTCTAATAATAATTGTGTGGGTTGTAGTTCTTCTAATGGTTTTCTAATGAAATAAATGACAACTCTTATATCTTTGATTAAGGATAATTCTATCAATGAGAAAGGTGTACATGTTAATATGGCAGGTACATTTTTAAACTCTAGAAAGGTTTTTAATCAAAACTTTGATAAATTCTTTTTCTCTAATAGCTTAATGCATTCAAATATGGTGACTACGGGTTTGATTACTAATTCAGGGGCCAATCAACATATGACTTACACTGATAAATTTCTTGTTAATGTGATTGATGTTTCTTATCTTGAAATTATGGTCTCTTATCCCAATGAGACTAAAACCTTTATAACTAAAATTAGAAATATGCCATTAACTGAATCCTTGACTTTATATGATGTTTTGGTTATCCTTAGATATTGTGTTAGCTTGATGAGTGTGCATAAAGTTGCTATGTCTAAAGCTTATTAACTAATATATCCTAACACTTGACCATCAAGTACTAAACCAAGCTTGTTCAACCAGCAGCCATCTAATTCTAAGGGTTGAACAAACTTATAAGAGCTTTTATGAGTTTATTTGAGTAGAATTCGAGCTTATTAAACAATAAAAGCTTATTGAGACATGAGAGCTTATAATGAAAATTAAGACAGAATATGAAAGCTGTAAAATGAATTTTATTAAACTTGAAAATGATTACAAGGATATGAAAAAGAGATTAAAAACAATTAAGCTAAAACACGATTTAAAATAAGCTAAAACTCTACTACTAAGCTCTAAAAAAAAAACTTTTCATTCTCATGAGTGAGAGCTCTTTATATATGAGTGAGGTGAAGGTTCTATCCCTTTAAGACGCTCCTCTCCTTCTAATCACAGCCTTTAATCTCTAACTGCCACTTAATATTCATGATCTTGATCGTTTGTTGTATATCCTATATCATAACACGGGATCGATTCTTGGACTTGGCTAGTTTCTGGAGAGAGAAACACATGAGAGAGATTTTCTAGTGAGAGAAAATGTGTTTTATAAGAAAAGAATAAATGACTAGCTTGCCTCTTCCAAAGTTAGAAGAGGCTTATATAGTTCTTACAATATAACGGGTATTAGTACCCGGTTAATTACCGAAAGTCATACTATTAACTATTAAACTACGAGCTATAATAAACAGTAAAATACACGGGGTGACCGAGTCTTTTTCTAACATCTAACATATTCACAAGATAAAAATTATTTACGAGGATTGACCTTTTAAGAGGAGAACAACATATGATAAATCATATGGTCCTTTGAAGTAGCCGTAAGTCACCCCCGTATGGTCTTCCACCCACAAATCTCTCACCAACGAACTTTCTAAGCTCCTCATTAACCTTCTTTCTTTCAAGAGGTTGTCAATCTGATCTTTCTCTGTTCACGCACTCTTCAGCGTTGCTTCAACTTTCTTTCCAAGTTATGAAAGTCTTTGCATCAAACTTCGAGGATAGAACAGATTCAGATTCATATGTTGTAACACCCCCAAATTGGGTCGCAGCGGAATAAGGGTCCGGGGCGTGTTACTTCATAGATCAATAACACAAGATACAGTTACCAATAAAGAGAAAATAGATTTGAAAAATCAGTCTAAGTTTTCTATGAAAACATTTGTAACACTTCGAAGTTTTATTGTTTTGTCAAATGATCAATAACCGCAATTCTTATACTGAACAAGTTTGATCACACAGAAACGCACCACGTTTCTTTCCATTACACAAGTTTATCTTGTAGAATCCGCACAAGTCCACCTACCAAGAGCTTGTTTGATGTTGGCTCTAGCAGGATTTCCATCTTCATTGTGAAGAACCTTCGTTTCACTCGGATGTTCTGGCAATATCACAAGGATAATGCGTAGGACTCTTAGGATAGACTTGTTTCCATAGTGTGTGGAAGACAAGAGAATTGGATATGTGTCTTAACGAGATTAATTGACGATCTCTTGGCTCTAGACTCAATAGTGCGTTTTGGTTCTAGTAATCGGAGGCTAGAGCTGACTGCCACCTGTTCAATATCAACTAACTCGGAGTGAGAAAGTCAATAGATAACGTGTTTAGTCTCCGTGAGAAATGAAACAGAAATCTTTTGAGAGATTCTGAGTGGCTAGGGAGGGTTGTGCATTGCATCACTGGGTCCATGATGTCAATCTTTAATGTCAGCAATCATCTTAGTGATTCTGGCAGCATATGTATTAACCCGGTTTCTGCCTAAGTGTATGGAGGGCTTTTTTCTTTACACCCTTTATCCTTACAATTCTTTTTAATTCTTTAACCCCTTCAGTGCTTACCGAGACTTCATGACTAGAACCTTATTGGGTTTATTCCAGTACTAGCTCCATCTCAGTCGGCACTTTTCCCTTATTCTCACTTTTACTCCTTTTATATGTCATACCTAAGGACATCGTACACTAGACTATGGATTGTCCCTGGTAGGATCCCTCTGGTATGGCTGATCCTTGGAATTGTACCTAAAGTCTTTGCTCCTCCTCTTGTCATCCTCTGACTATTTTCTAGTCTCCATGCCCTTATTGTACTCGAACAGATGAAAGTCTTTAACCATGTGATCCATCTTTTCTATGACTCTTGTCAACGTCCCATCACTAAACTTGTGTATCTCATTCAGCCTCATCAACTTTCTCTGATCATTTCTGTCTCTGTAGATAGCGGCTCTTGGCTTAGGGACAATCGTATAGTCTTCTTTGAAGAAATAGTCAGCTGCATCCCAATTAGGACGTTCAAGGTTGATCTTTGTTTGATAACTTTCAATCTCGAGCTGCAAGTCTCCTACACGATTTCTGATTACCAGGTTTCTTATCCACATGTTGACTGCCGTGTGTAGACTAGTCTTGTCTGTTTTGGGCAGATGGTTGAGCTTTTCTTGAATATTGAGTAGGAACAGATCTTTAAAATCATTTGGATGAAGATTTTTGAAATCCTTTTCTGAGATCTTGTACTCTTTGTAATCAGCTCGGCGAAGAATTATCTCTCTCAGGTAGTTGTATCCATATTTTTCGTACACCTTGACACTGATCACACTAAGAATTCGCATCTGGGATCTGACTACTTCACGATCAGAGGGCTCACTGTGTTTGTTGATGTAGAATTCCTTTCTTCTAAACCACCAGTGAGTGATGCCATAGGCCGCACTGATGTCATAATCGCGTTCACTTTCAACCCACAAAGATGGAACTAATTCTTCAAGTCTAAAGTCTAGGTAACGAGTGACTTTGAGCTTGGATATGGATAAGGCAATTTTTCGCTCTTTGTCACCCGATCCCCCAAAAAAAAAAGGGTAAAAAAAAAAAAAAAAATTCCAGATCCTTATTGAAGAAGAATTGTGGTTGAATAGTTACCTGACCTGATGGTCCTCCTAAGGGCAGTGGTTCATATATATTTCATAGAATTTGATGACCCTCAGGATTAACCAAATCAACCTTATTCGTCAGCAGCTTATGGCATTCATCCATCTGAAATTGAAGAAAGACACTGTTCTTGTTAGCCGTGATATTTAGTAAAGTGATGGTCATTAAACAATCCCGAGCCTTGTATAGGAAAACATAGTTTTCGGGAGTTTAGTTAAGCTAGTTGGGCCTAGTTGTCGGGCTCAAGCCCATTTGTTCTAATGACCGGCCCAACACAAAGCCTACACAATAGTCCATCCTTGAGCTATTTAAAGCCCTCTCCAATGTGGAGAGGGTTTGCTTCTCCATTTTCTTTTTGTGAATCAAGTAACCATTTTCTTTGTAGTTTTTACTTTCTCTCTCTAAAATCTATTTCTTATTTGTGTTGAGGTGATGAAATGATATCCTAACAAGTGGTATCAAGAGCCAAGGTTGGGTTAAGTGATTTGTTTGTGGTAACTTATTAGAGATTTTTTGTTTTGGCTTATTAAGTTTTGGTGTTTGTTTTTTTTTGTCTATTCGAAATTTTTTTCCCCATTATATCTTTCATTATAATTTTTTTGTATCAAAACCTTGTGGTTTAGTGCTTGTGGTTTAGTGCTTGTAGTCCGTTGAGGTTGATGTGAATTTCACAAGGTCGCTAAGAAGAAAAGGACGGGGTTAAAGTTCTTGTTTGGACCGAACGAAGAGAATTTTTTTTAGGGTCCGAACGAGCGAACTTGTGAAGGATCGAACTAGCAACATTCGAACTAGCAACATTCGATTTAGCAACATTCGAACTAGCATCATTCGAACTAGCAACAATCGAACTAGCATCAATCGAACTAGCAACATTCGAACTAGCAACAATCGAACAAGCCAAGGATCGAACAAGCGTCAATCGAACGAGTGAAGAACCGAACTAGCGTCGATCGAACTAGCATCGATCGAACTAGCAAAGGTTCGAACTAGCAACAATCGAACTAGCAACAATCGAACAAGCCAAGGATCGAACAAGCAGAGGATCGAACTAGCAAAGTATCGAACTAGCGTCGATCGAACTAGCAGTAGACCGAACTAGCGTCGATCGAACAAGCAGAGGATCGAACTAGCAAAGTATCGAACTAGCGTCGATCGAACTAGCAGTAGACCGAACTAGCGTCGACCGAACCAGCAGAGGATCGAACTAGCAAAGTATCGAACTAGCGTCGATCGAACTAGCTGTAGACCGAACTAGCGTCGACCGAACAAGAAGAGGATCGAACTAGCGATGGACCGAACTAGCGTAGGACCGAACTAGCGTAGGACCGAACTAGCGAAGGATCGAACGAGTTCATTTTTTCTTCGAGGACCGAACGAGCAAAATTTTTTGGACCGAACGAAAAAATTTTTTGTGTGAAGAAAAGGGTTTCAGTAAAACAGCCATAACTTTTGATCCGTAAGTCCGTTTAAGGCCCGTGACCTCTCAAATCGAAGAGAAAAACGTGACGGATCACGCTGTAACCACCCTTTAGCTGGTTAAGGATTTTTCGAAGCCCAAAAACATCATTTTCTATGATTTATTGACACTTTTCAGTATTTTTGGAATTTTTCGCCGCTGATTCCAAATCAAATCATTCACGGTTATCTAGTGATCTTGTAAAATCCCGTTAATTCATTATCGGTTTTGATCATAGACGAGTAAAATCCCGTGAACGTTAATTGATTCAAATCCACAACAACAACAAGAGTCTGATCAATCCGGTCCCTTCGTTCATAGATAGGGGCTCAGTCTGTCCCACAAAGCCTCATGCCCGTATACAAGGGTCTGATACAGGAATGCTTACTCCTGATGTTACGGTAGATGAGTCTGTTAGCCTTAATTATATTAAGTCAAACAAGAATGTTATCGGTCTCAGAAAGTCAAAATAGGTCTTGTATTGTAATAGGCTAGTCGGGTTCAACGGGCTTGGATTGTAATCTAAACATTGTACCAGTTTCGGTCTCAAAGCCCAAGATTATGCCAACCTGACCCAAGGTACAAGCCCATAAGCCAACCTAGCATGGCATGGTTAAAAAATCCCTTCACCACACTTGGTGAAGGGTTGTTGGTTTACATTTTACATCATTTTGAAATCCTCCCACTCTTCTCTCTAAAAACATTTTATACCCATCTTTATCTTCTACTTTCTCTCTCTATCTAAGATTTTCTAGCTCATTATCTAGCATACAGGTATAATTATTGTTGTGTACTGGATTAACAAGTGGGATAAATGTGGTACCAGAGCAAAAGGGTTGTTAGTGATTGAAATTCGTGGTCAAAAGAAGTCAAAGAAAAAAAATCAAACCCCCCGGATTCTTGTGTGCTTAGATGTGTGAATGATTAAGTTATAAGCAAGATCTAGCATAAAGGTAGCTAATTGCGCAAAGAGAAATCAAGTTAAAAGGTCAAAAAGGGTGATTTTTAGGCGATTTTTTGTGGAAAAAATCGTACTTTTCGTCGTTGCGTTTTGACTCTCTGGCAAAGTTCTTGTTGCGTTTTGATTTTTTTCATGTTGCGTTTTGATGTTCTTCATGTTGTGTTTTGAGTTTTTTGGTTGCGTTTTGATTGCAGGTTGCGTTTTGAAGAAATTTCATTGCGTTTTGACAAAAGTCAAGGCGTTTGAACAAAAGACTTGCGTTTTGACAAAGTCGTTGCGTTTGACTAAAGTCCATTGCGTTTTGACTCAACAGGTTGCGTTTTGTGAAGACCGATCATATGCGTTTTGACTAGACGTCACTCCTTCCCAATTTAATTTATTGATTGCAATTGACCAAGATTCGTAGCGATTGACAAATAGCACAGCGTTTTGTCTAGAAATCTTGTGTGAAAAAAGGGATTCCGTAAAACTACTATATACAATTTGATCCGAAAGTCCGTATTCAGGCCCGTGACCTCTCAAATCGAAGAGAAAAACAAGACGGATCACGCTGTAACCATCCTTTAGCTAGTTAAGGATTTTCCGAGGCCCAAAAAGCTCGTTTACTATGAGTTATTGACAGTTTTTCATTTTTTTGGACTTTAATTCGGACTAAAAGGACAATTACTCAACACAACAAACACAACCAATCAAACCAACAACCAACTTAATCATACTTGAAATGTTAATTAATTATCATCTCACGTTTCAATTCTTGATTTTGTAAAATCCCGCGAAAGATACGATTCTTTTCTCGTTTTAAACAAGATTTGTAAAATCCCTTGAACGTTAAATCATGTTAAAAACCACAATCACTCAACTACATAAACTTAAAGACTGATATCCAAATACAACAACAATCGTACATAATGTCAAATTCAAATACCAATTTTGCAATACTCAAAACACAAGTGTTCTTCATAATGTCACAGTTTCTTCTGTTCAAATTCTAAACATTCAAGAGAAGACCACAACTTTCAATAAGAAGATGTCATAAACGTCTTAAAGAAATCAAGTCTCTATTAATATTCTCTCAGAAACTATAAACAGATAAAGGCACGAGTGCCTATCTTCAAGAGAATGGTTCCTCTCAAGACATTGGATTTACTAGAACAACATCTTACTAAAGATATACTTTCTTTTCTAGACTGATTGCACAACTACTTTTGACTGATCTCAGAACAAAGTTTTGAATTGCTTTCCATTCAGGAACTCGGAAGAGGCGTATGCAAATTAAATACAAAGTATGATGCTCAATCATTTTACGCATGCAATGATATTTAACAAGGATTCCTAGGGAAATACAATGCTTGATATAACCTCATCAACAACCGAAACACCACAAGTGTTGAAACAAAAGAAGTTGATGCAAACACAAGATGATCATTCAAGTCCAATTTCTGCATTGAATGTTGATTCATTGAAAGTTAATTTAGTTGTCATACAAAACACTTGTTCTGAGAAAGAAGATAGTAATTCAGAAGACTAACATCCAAAAATTATAAAGAATACAGCTTGAAGTTCCTAGAAACAAAAGATGTGCAAATGGCAGAATCAAATACAAGATTGTCAGAAAGCAAAAGAAAGATGCATGCATAATTTCCGATCTCTTCATTTACACCTTCAAGTTCTTTCAAAAGATCGACTTAAAAGCACTCGCATCGAACATGGATTCAAAACGGCATTCATGTCAATCTTATGGTCCAAGATGTTGATAATTCACAAGTACAATGCTCCTCAACGTAGATCAACTACAAAAGCAACTTGACAAAGATGAATTTCAAGAAGATGGATCCATGGCAGCCTTTTGGGTGGTAAACAACCAGTTTCAGAAGTTCATCGATTCACAGTTTACTTTGGATTATGACAGTCAAATGACAGACAAGTACTTTGTTGAATACACTGGAATCGAGGTTAAACACTTCAGAGATACACTACTCCAACACATGGGTAATGTCAAGAAGTCCGTTGCTGAAAGAACACGTCATCAAAGACAGTATGATAGAAGGGTGAATAAAAGACAGATGCAGACGCAAGAGAGTAAGATTGATACGGGTAAAGCAGTAGATGATGATTTGGTTGTCACAGAAAGCAGTGGAACAGAATCAGAAGTGCAAGATGACAGCAGCAGGTCAGGGAATGATACAGATGCTGATGATGCAGATATCAGACCCATATATGACGAAGAGCCAATGGCTGAGGTACAATTGACTGCTGAATGTAATATCTTTGCTATAGGACAACAGCATACTGAGCAACCTGAAATCATTAATGAAGGTAGGGTTGACCAGTATCCTGAACAATGTCAAGTTAAAAGTCCTATGCTTGATTCATCACCTGATAACCAGACAACTGACTACTCAAAACAATCACTCGAGTCTGAAAATATTTTACTCAAAAAGACCGTTGCCCAATTTCAAAAAGATTTTTCAAGAATGGAAGCACATTGTATTGCTCTCGAACTTAAATATCAAAATCAAGCTTTAAAATCAGGGCAACATGGTCAAATTTTGAATGAAACAAGTAATAAAGCCAAGATTAAAAAGGAAATTGATGTACTTGAAACAATGAACATCGAATTAGAACATAGTGTGGCTAAATTACATAATGAAAATGAGAATTTGAAAAAGCATTACAAAGATTTGTATGATTTTATTAAAATTACGAGATCTAAGACTATAGAACAGATAACTTCTTTGCTTGCTAATAATGCTGATTTAAAAGCTCAGATTTAGGAAAAGGTTTTTGCAATTGTTGCTTTAAAAAATGAATTAAGAAAGTTAAAAGAAAATAGTGTAGATACTAAGTTTGCAAAAACATCAGTCTTGGTGAAACCAGTTTGACAACCACTCAGAAACCAATCAGTTGTTAGACAGCCGAATGCGTTTAAATCTGAAAGACCTAAAATTTCAAAACAACGATTTACCTCCCAAGTTGATGTGAATAACAATTTGTCAAGACCAGTAACTCAACACTATTTGCCTAAGAGAAAATATTTTGCTTTTGCAAAACCTGATCATAAGATTGCATCTAGCGAATCTAGGAATAGTTCTAAGAACATGCCAAGATTTAGTTCAAATGACACGGTTCATAATCACTATCTAGATGAAGCTAGGAAAAAGACACAAGAAAGAGATAGGAACTCAAAAACTAGTGTGATGTCTTCTGCTAGATTTCAAAGCACTGCTGATGGTAGCAAACCAAAACCTAGGAGCAACAATCAAACACCTAGGAGTTTGCCTGTATCTAAGAGTAGTTGCGTAACAATAACGGTTGTGCCCAAAGCAGATCACTCTAAGAGTTCTAGTTCTTTTTCAGATTCCAAACAATTTGTTTGTTCTACATGTCATAAGTGTGTCTTTAATGCAAATCATGATGCTTGTATAACAAAACTCCTGAAGGAAGTAAATTCACGTGCAAAGGTTCAATCCCATAAGACCAGAAATAGTAACAAACCCGTAGATCAAAAGAGTCATACTCAGAAACCTGGTAGACAGATCTTTATAAGAAATAGGTTTTCTCCTAATAAGACTTTTGTTGTGTATGAGAAAACATCTCCCATATCTAATCTTAGGTGGAAACCTACGGGTAGAATTTTCAAGTCTGTTGGTCTTAGGTGGATTCCTACAGGAAAGTTATTCGATTCTTGTACAAGCAAGGATGACAGTGAACCTACACATGGTTCAAATGTTGATATCCCTAATATTCATAAAAGCAAACAAACTCTGGATTTAAGTGCATGTACATCAATCAATGTTCAAAAGGAACAAAGTCTTGATTTAAGTGCAGGTACCTTATGTAATGTCAACAAGGAAAATCTCAGAGTATGGTTGCTGAAAAAGCTGATATCTCAGAAACCATTGTCAAAGTGGATTCACAAATGATGATACAGAAAAATGATGTCTGAACAAACAGTTCAAGGCCTCGATCCTCATGTCAAATGACGGTTTTGAACACATCAGAATCAAAGCCCTGATCCACAATGTCAAATGACGTTTTATCACAACAAACAAGCTCGAATCCTAATGTCAAATTAACGTTTTGATACAAAACTTTAAGCCTCGCACCACAATGTCAACAAAAGTTCATCAAGCAGCTGAGACAGTAACAATGTCAAATGAGCTGGATGTGTTATTCGGTCCTTTGTTTTTCGAAAACGAATAATTCAATGGATAAAAACGAAGTTGTTTAATTAAAGTTCTCCGCTGTACCTACTACTGATGCATCAAATAAACGCAACAACAACCTGATTCAAACTTCATCCACTCAACTCTAGCACAAATTCCTGCTGATGGAAACTTCGATTTGTAAATATTTTTATTCTCTCTTTATTTTTGCTTTATAATTTTTTTTTGAAAAAGAAAATACAAAAATATATAACCAACAAAATGAAAATAGAAAAATATAAAACCTAGAAAAACAAAATATAAAATCAGAAAATTTTCAAAAATACCAAAAAGAATCTTCTCGACATGTCTCTTGGAATCGATAACATTTACGTACCTAGAAATGTTGATTAACATCGACACGGGCGTGTAAATGAAGTTCAAACAGGAGTTTCAAATGCTTTCAAAACATGTCATTTCTAAATTTTCTCTAAATGACTTATGTTCATTTCAGTGCAAACTACGGTCCCAACTAAAAGAGAAGTGTACGCTCCGCGTGCGCTACTCTAACATAAAAGAAGTCATCTAACATGTGTTTTTAAAAATCGTTGAAACACAATTTTTCAAAAGAACTTCAATTCAAAATTGTCTACAATATAATTGTGGTAATTTTTCCATAAAAAGTGGTAATTGTGTAAAATTGTTTGTTCAACACTCCTTCCTCTAGATAATTTAAAGAATTGTAAGTACATATAATGACATTTATGTAAAACAATTTCTGAGGCGAGCTTTCTAAAACAAAGCCTTTTTAGTGTTGGATACATCTCCTCAATGTCCATTTTATGTAACCAAACCCATTTTATGAAATTAAAGATGTGGAAACTTAATGTCCAATTAATAATAAAAATTGTTCACTAAGCATCTACACTACGCCTCACATTTTGTGGTGTCATATCAATTTTCATTCAATGTCAAGTTTTAATAAAATGGACCCACATATACAGTTGAAGGGGAGCAATCAGAAAATAATTCATGCAATATCGGGTGTAATTTTTCTCTAACCCAAGGAATTTTTCATGTCAAATTTAATCAATTGGTTATTCCAAATACTAATGTTTATTCATATTAAAATAAGGAGAGAAAATTTGTTAATTAACTATGATATAGAAGAATGTGATCTTAAAGATTCAAAGTGCAACTCTTTCTTTCAAGTGCAAAACAATTTTGAATGCTCGGAGCACATGTGTAGGTGGATATTTAATAAATAACAATGGTCAGAAAAAGGTTTTATGGTTCGATCTCCAAACCCAATACCTAATTAAATTCACGAACGATATCTGAAGTCCAATAAGGTGGTAGTGAAGGTAAAAGTTCCTACTAACCAAACCAACCGAGGGAATCTACCCAAGGACACGCCAAAATTCAGAAATTAGCAGTCCTTAGGATATAGATTGGAGATGAATTTCGTATAAGGGAAAAATGCCGACAAAGATTGAGCTAACACTGGAACAATCACAACAAGGGTTAGAATCGACGTCTTGGTAAGCATTGAAGGGTTTTGAATGAATGAAAAAGAAATTATGGATATAAGGAGAAAAGAAAGAATAACCCGCCAAACACAACTTAGGCAGAAATCGGGTCAAACTACATAATCTAAACAAAAATCACACAGATGTTTGTTGAATATTAGAAGACTAACATCATGGACCCAGTGATGCAATGCACAACCCAATCCCATGATATTCGGGTTCTCACTCAAAAGAAACTTGTCTCATTTGTCACGTAGATACACAAACGTTAATCTATTGACAATCTCACACTGAGATTGTTGATAATAAATAGGTGTACAGATCTGCTCCACCTTCAACCGATTACTAAAACCAACAGTGCACAAATCGAAGTCTATAGCCAAGACAAGAGACAAATATAAATCTCACATTATGACACAATGTATCAAAATACTCTGTACTGACAACACCTAACAGTTCACAAGTGGTAACAAGAGTCTACGCATTACACCTTTGCAGATCGTTTGCCACAGAACACACGAGTGATACTTAAGTATTCACGCAGTTGAAGATGGAAATTCCTGCTTGAGCCAACACTCAAAAACAACTCTTGGTAGCGACTTCAAGATTCTTTATGAATCAAGCTGTGATACTGGATATCAAATTTGGTCCAGTAATTGAAATTGACGACTATCAGACAAAGGATAGTAAACTATCTTGATTCAACACATACCGTTTCAGTCTACTTTGAGACAGTTCCGGTATGAGACCTAGCAAGCATCTGGTGAATTGATATGTATTTGTAAAAACACATATCCATTTTATATCAAAAATGACCCATAAAAGAACCAAATTATTCTTTAAATGCTTGTAACACTTGCTGTTTAGTCTTTCTGTGATTTGTGCTTAGGTACTAATAATTGCAAAAATCTCACACGAAAACGTCAAAATCGGACAATCACGGACACGGGAACAGAATTGAGTGTGCAAAAGCTGGGAGAAAGCTATAAAAAAGTCAATAAAAGCAACCCCACATGGTCAACAAAGTCAACCAAAAATACCAAATCAGTCCCTCAAAGAAAACCAAATTGCAAAAATGGTCCCATAAACCCTAACGGTGTTAACTCTTTTAATTATAAGAGTTAACACCCGTTAACCCTTATAACAACACCAAAACAAACCATGGCCCATTTCCTTTTTATAAACCAACACCCAACCCAAAAACCTTTATAAGCCCAGGTCAAACCCCGGGTAAAAAGAAAAAAAGTCAACCCCCCTTTTATAAAAGAAATTTACGCGCGAAAAATAATGTTTTAAGTTTTTGCGAAAACTTGTTATTACTATTCATCATCACTTTCAGTTTTACCTCGAGCTCAAATCAAGGGGTAAAACCAAATTGGCTACGTGGCCACGCAATTCAAGTGAAAAAGGACACCATGGCAGAGTTATACATCACCAAGCACTCTCATTGGCCAATACCCAAAAGGGAATGACACGCGTGGATTGAAGAAAACACACGGGGAAAAGGAAATTTGCACTAAAACGTATGGAAAAGAAGCACAAAGGCCTCTAACATACGGATTGCCACGTTGGCAATCCGTGTGATCAAAATCTAATCCAACGATGGAGAGAGAGCATCCAATGATTGAAAGGAATGTATGGTCGAGATTAAGAGGAGGATATAACTGAATCAGAGCCTAGAAGCTTCTCCCAGGCAGTATATATACAAGGGCTCCTCACTCACACTGGATCATCTAGGAGTAGCTTATAAAATAGCTTATTAAAATTAGTTTTGTAATTTTTTTTCAGTTAAAATGTTTAGCTTAATGTTTGCTTGAATGTAATTTCCTTTTCAGAATTGTACTTAACTTTTTCTTTAATGGAATTCATATTTGCTTTTCTTAAATTTACTTAAAACTTTTTTTAATAAGCTTTTAATGTTACATAAGCTCCTCTTAAGCTCTTTAAGTCTCTAAGCTCAAATTGAGCTATTAATAAGCTCTTAATAAACTTAAATCTTAAAATCAGCTTAATACCTTGGCTTATTGGATTTTGAACTTTTTGGAAGATGAGCTTACCATAGAAGAGCTCATAAGGACTTTTACTGGCTTATTCTTAATAAGCCAGAGCTTGTAGACAGCTCAATTGAGCCTTTATTGCCTTTGTTTAGCTAAGGCCTTTGTAAGTTTCCCTTATCCTTTCTATCTTTAAATTCCTAGTCTAATTTGCTTATTCTGCTTACCTACTAGCTTATTTATGCTTAATAATGTCTATTTGTGCTTATTAAATATGTTTGAATATCTGTTTTTAAGTTTTATAGCATAGATCTTAGATTTCTTAGTTTAATTCATAAAAGTGTCAAAAAAAACTCAAAAATATTAGCATAGTTTTAAGTTCTTTGTCTCTGGCTTATTTGCTTATTAATATAAGTTCATTAGATCTGTTTTTGGCTATTTGCTATCTGGTAATGAACTTTTGTTCATTAAATCTCTAATTCATAAGCTTAAATAGGTTTCAATGATTTTAAAGGAGTGTTTGGCATAACAGTTTTAACCACAAGTTAATACTGTTGTTGGCCATTTGGTCTTTTGTGTTTGCTTTAAAACTCTCATTTAGGTTTGTTTAATCTAGTATCATAAGTCATAATAAGGTAAATTCAGTTTTCTTGAGTTAAGTTTTCATAGGGTCATAATCTGTCTAGTTTTAATTGTATTATTAGCTTAATTCAGATTCGGTTTGTATCTTTGCTTAATTTGCATCTAGGAATGAGTTCTAAGAGTGTTAGAAATATAATCATAGGCCTGCATTTTGTCTAGTTTAAGTTTTTGTCACAATTGTGTCAACTGCATCAGCTGTTACAATATGCAAACTTCTATTTTCTATCTTAATTTTTAAGGAGTTAAAATAGTTTTTAGCTGTAGCTTTTCATAATACAATTAGTTTTTAGGTCATTGATCATCATTTTCAATTTGATTTTTCAGAATAAGTTGTCTTACTAATCTGTTTTTAAGCTGCAAAAGTGAACTATGTCTTTTCATTTTCAAAGTAAAACTCAACATGATTTAAGTCTTAGGTCTGTTTTCAAAGTGCTTTAGTAATAAGTAATTGAGTTTCAAACCTTGTTTCAAAAGATGATTTTGGGAGCTTATTAGTAGTAGAATAAGCTTGCATAAGTCATTTCCCCACAAGGATCCAAGAGCTTATCTAAAAATAAGCTCAAAGATCCCTGTAGGGACTGTTTGGGTCTTAAGTTTTGTAAAGAGCTTATTTCAATTTCTATAGCTTATTTTCTTAAATTTTTGCTTAATTTGTTCTTAAGTTTGCTTAATATGTTAGTTTAATTTAGTATTAAGCTTATTAAGTCAGTAGAGTTAGTTTATTAGCTTTTTCATTAAAATTTGAAAAACACCAAGAGTAGCATGTAGCTTTTTCTTAGTGCTTTTTAGTTGCTTAATTAGATTTCAAAATGTGTTTAGCTTATTGTTTTAAGTAGATTTTTAGTTGTACTTTAAGATAGTGTTATGCTCTTAGTTGTAAGGATCCATTTTAGTGCTTAAAATTAAGCTCAAAACAATCCCTAAGGACTGTTTGGTTATTGGTTTTAATACTAGAGCTTATTTAGTTTTCTAGCTTATTGCTTGTTTATTCCTAGTTCTGTTTAGTTCATTAGCTTAGGTTTAGCATATAATAGCTTATTTAGTCTTAACTTTATCTTAGTTAGTCTACTAGCTTAATTAGTTAAAAAAAAACTCAAAAAAAAAAGTTAAGTAGTAACTGTTTACTTTTCAGCTATTTTCTAGCTTATTTAGGGCTTTTCATAAAAAGTTTCTTTTATTAAAA
>BQNB010076688.1:0-31082 GCA_026074375.1 Tanacetum coccineum
AAGTTTATTTTTTGTGAGCAACTTGCTGTTTTAAAAAGAGATATCTCATATAAATACTTAGAAATTAGTATGCTTAAAAGTAAGTTAGAAAAGCTTAAGCAAGAAAAAGAAAGCAATCAACTTAAAATTGAAAATTTTGATAATGCTTCTAAGAGTCTAGACAAATTAATAGGGAGTCAGATAACTAATAAAAGTAGAAAGTGTGTGGGGTTTGTAAGCTATAATGTTGTTCCACCTATCCATACAGGATTATTTTCACCCCTAAATCTTGATTTGTCCTACTCTAGTCTAGAGGAGTTCCAACAACCTAAGTTTGAAGGCTATGGACCTAAGACTAGTAAGAGTGTTAGTGAAGATATTTCTAATGAGGTTAGGGAATCTCTTGATGCCCCATTGGTTGAGGAGTTGGTGTCAGATGATAAGTTAGAGAAGAAAACTGTTTTTCCTACTGTTGTTAAGATAGAATTTGTTATACCTAACCAGTTAGGAAACCAGTTAAGTATGCTGAAATGTATAGGTCACAAAGTCCTAGGGAAAATCAAAGAAACTGGAATAATCAGAAGTCCCAACAGTTAGGAAGTAACTTTGTGATGTACAATAAAGCTTGTTTTGTCTGTAGAAGTTTTGACCATGTGCAGGCTGACTGCAATTACAATCAAAGGGAAATGGTGGTATCTGGGAATAATTATACAAGGGTGAATTATAATTATTTCGCTAAAAAGGCTCACCCTAGTGCTCACAGGAACATTGTTCCAAGCGCAATTTTAATGAAAATTGGCCTAAGATCACTTAATATTGCTAGGTCTATTAATACTGCTCATCCCAAAACTACAGTTTATAGTGCTAGACCAATGTCACATTTTTATAAATCAGCACAATCAATTGTAAAGAGGCCCTATCAAATAAGAACAACATTAACTAACAAAAATTTTAGCCAAAAGGTTAATACTGCTAAGCGAAAATTTTATACTGCTAGGCTAAAAGCACTTAATACTGCTAGGCCAAATTCAGCAGTAGTTAATGCTGTGAGGGCAAATCAGGTTAATGCTATTAAGGCCTCAGCATGTTAGGTTTGCAGACCTATTGTAAAACCTAAAAATATCAGCAAGTGTAAAATTACCAAAATACCCCTAATGCAAGAAAATTCATAAAAGCATAAATAAAATTCATTTAAAGATTAGAAATTATAAAAATATAACTTATGACAATTATGGAATTTTTGTTAGATTAACATTACTTTATATTATGTAAAGAAAAAGTTATTAATAATTTGTTTAATCATTTTAGTGTCCGATTTTATGTATATTGATATTACTTTTATGGTATACATAAGTTCCCCCCACCATATCGTAAAATAAAATAGGATAAATCAAATTAAATTGCAAGTCTTATAATCTGATTAGAATGTAAAGACCCTAAACTCGGCCAATTCTTTTATTTATATCGCTCTGTGTTACGATTTTAAATTTTGCTAAATCACTAAATACTACCTCATTCGAAACCCTAAAATCCAAAAGTGATGGGCAAAAAATTTTTCCAAGGCAAGGAACCGTTTTTTCTATGTGATTTTGAAGGTCAAGGAGTTTGGGAAAAATAGTGGGAAGTTTGTGGAGTGATTGGTGCGATCCTTCTTTTTTAGTTTCGTTGATTTAGTGGGTTATTATTTGGTTCGGATGTAAGTCAACCGGTTATCTAATAAATCATAAAATCATCAATGATATCAGTAGAAAGGTATTTTTTATGATTACAGTTATCATCTTATTAATCCATAATATACCTGTGGAAAATGTTCATGCTTCTTGATCTTGGTCGAAATAAGTTTAATCATGTTCGAAAACCCTAAGTTTTAGGTAATTTATGAAATTGGCATACATAATAAGATTTTAAATTTATTTATATTGTTATATGGGTCTTTTCATATGCACATATAAACTCAGAAAATTGTTGGAAAAATTTTGGATAAATTCGATTAAAATTATTTGGATTTAATTGTGTGCAGGACGATTTCGAAAATAAGGAAAAGGAAAGAATAAATTTGGGTGTAGGGTTTGATAATTTTCAAGGTGCCACTTTAATCTCTATGATTGTAATAATAATTGTGTTTGTGATTGGGGTAAATTAAATAGGTTTTGTGGGATTTTTATTACTTAGTACGAATGGATATTAAAAGTATAAGGTACTTGAATCTGTATTTTCTTGAAACTATGGGGTATGTTTTAGACATTGTTATTATAATTTAATATATGTCTATATAAAATAGAGTTTGGGGTATAAAATGTCATATTTGATATATTTTGGATTTAAGAAATGGTTAAGTACATATAATATGTAAATATGAATGTTAATTAATTAAAATAGAGGAACTAATGTTGTAAATTCTGACAAAGGATAGGTTTGGTTAGTTTTAAGTAGTATAAGTATGTGATTTTGTCATATTTGCATCTATAGGGCTTGGTTTGTAATATAGGGAGAATTAGAAGATATGTTTAATATAACATTCATTAAACCAAAAGGACTAAATATGTAAGATTAGTAAAATTAGAGGGTTGGACTTGTAAATATAGAAAATGGAAGGTAATTATTGAGATCAAAAATGTGATAACTTTGATATTTTACCTTTTAACCTTGAAAATTGTTGATTTTGATATTAAACCCTAAAATATGGAAAGTTGTCCTATTTAACTCACCCTAAACTTGTGAAGTTACATGATTATGTTTCCTATAGCCTATAATCAATGCACTTTATATAGATCGCAAATGATGAATATATTTATATATTAATAATTTTTTATTTTAATTTAATTATAAAAACATAATCGGGAAGTAGCTAAAAAACAATAATAGAAAGTTACTATAAAATGAAAGTTTTAAAAAATGGAAAGTTACTAAAAAAAAAAAATAAAGAAAAAAGTATAAGGGAATTGGGTTTCTAAAAAATGGAGGTTACTAAAATGGAAAAAAAAAAATAGTGTCGAAGTGAAGTGAGAAAGTTACTATAAAATGGAAAGGGTTTTTCTAATTAATGGAATGTTACTAAGAATTTGTAAAAGTATAATGCGCAACCATGATTGGTGCTTGTAATTCGAATTCAATCAATTTCTTTGGCTTTCGGTCATCAGAGTGAGATGATTTTGATCTGAATCTCGTGGTGTTTGTTGTGGTGTATTGTCTATATGCTCGGAAGTGAAGGTACAGATATTCTGGGACCTTATCGTAAGGTTTATCATGACAATTTTCCTCTCTATCTTTGATTAGACTTTATGTGGATGTGCTACATTTTGCTTGAGCCTATTTATCTTGGTTTCTGCGTATATGATCTGTCCATTTTTGTTCTATTTGAACCCTGCTATGCTACCTTTGATATTTGAACCTTTGATATTTGAACCTTTGATATTTGAACCTTTGATATTTGAACCTTTGATATCTGAACCTTTGACATTGAACCTTTGCTATGATCCCTTTGAAATGAACTTTGATATGACTTTGCTTTGAACCCTTCAGTTTGAGAACCAAGCCACTATTTGTTTCCTAGCCATGAAGGTAACATGGCCGTGTCATTGATGCACCTTTGGCATGACTCATGTGTGGGTGAGTGATTTCTCACACCGTCCCCCATTTGATATTATATGTGCACTATGAAGATTATTATTTGTTTAAGGGGCGTATGGATGCATCCTAGATTTGTTTTGTATTCGATGGATTATGACATTATGATATATGTATATTTGGTGACTGATGTTTGGGTACATTCCACGTCTTTCACATTTTGGAGCCCGATATCCTCTTCCACGAATCGACGATTTATTTGACCAACTGCAAGGGGCCAAATATTTTTCTAAGATTGATCTGCGATCTGGTTATCACCAGCTTCGTGTGAGAGAGCAGGATATTTCTAAGACTGCTTTTCGTACGCGTTATGGCCACTACGAGTTCTTGGTTATGCCCTTCGGTCTGACTAATGCTCCTGCCGTGTTTATGGATTTGATGAACCGTATTTTCCACGATTACCTTGATAAGTTTGTTATTGTTTTCATCGACGACATCCTCGTTTACTCCAAGTCTGAAGAAGAGAATGAGCAACATCTACAGATTGTGTTGGAGATTCTTAGACAGAAGAAGTTGTATGCGAAGTTTTCAAAGTGCGAGTTCTGGTTACAGCAAGTCGCTTTTCTTGGTCATATTGTATCTGCAGATGGCATCATTATGGATCCATCAAAGTTTGAGGCTATCACCAAATGGCCGAGACCTACTACGGTGACGGAGGTGAGAAGTTTTCTGGGGCTTGCCGGCTATTACCGACATTTTGTTGAGGGTTTCTCCCGATTAGCTTTACCTCTTACCCAACTGATGAGAAAGGGTGAGAAGTTTGTGTGGACGGATGAGCGTAATGAGAGTTTTGAGGAATTAAAACGGAGATTGGTGTCTGCTCTGATATTGACTCTTCCATCAGGTTCCGGTGGTTTTCAGATATATAGTGATGCATCGAAGAAAGGTTTGGGTTATGTATTGATGCAACATGGGAAGGTAATCGCCTACGCTTCAAGGCAACTGAAGCCTTATAAAGTAAATTATCCAACCCATGATTTTGAGTTAGCTGCGGTGGTTTTTGCATTGAAGATCTGGAGACACTATCTGTATGGTGAAGCTTGTGATATATTTACATATCATAAGAGTCTCAAATATATTTTTACTCAGCGAGAACTTAACATGAGACAGAGAAGATGGTTGGAACTTTTGAAAGATTATGACACTAACATACAGTACCATCCGGGCAAGGCTAATGTGGTTGCCGACGCACTTAGTCGAAAATCTGGGATGACAGCTTGTTTTGATTCCATAATCCTTCGTGATTTAGAGCGTTTGGATGTTGAGCTATGTGTACGAGGTTCTGGTGGCTATTGGGCGAGTATGAGGATAGAGTCTAACCTCATGCTACAGATCAAAGAAGCTCAAAGGGACGACGGTGAGTTGTGGGCTATTGTGCAGAATGTTGAAGACGGTAAACATACTGAGTTCAGTGTTGATGATGACTGATGACGGTGTTGTGTGGTGTTTGTCTGAAGAGAGGACTATGTGTTCAAATGATCAGGCACTTCGCGAGAAGGTTATGACGGAAGCTCATAGTTCTCCATTTACTGTTCATCCAGGTTCAACCAAAATGTATAGAGATTTGAAATAGTACTTTTGGTGGAATGGCATGAAGCAAGATGTGGCTACATTTGTATCCAAATGTATGACTTGTCAGCAGTCAAAATTGAACGATCAGAGGGCTAGTGGTTTGTTTACAGCCGTTGAGATTCCTATGTGGAAATGGGATGAGATTTCCATGGATTTCGTTACTGGTTTGCCTACTACTCAGAAAAGACATGATGCGATTTGGGTGGTTGTTGATCGGCTAACCAAGTCTGCTCATTTCTTACCCATTCGGAAGAACTATGGTATTAGTAAGTTGGCGGAGATTTTTCAACAGGAAATCGTTAGACTGCATGGTACACCGACTTCTATTGTGGTCCGATCAGAGGATCCGAAGATTTTTACGTTCTCATTTTTGGAATGGATTACAGAAAGCTTGGCGGAAACTCGTTCTTAATGTTCAGTACTGCTTGTCATCACTCAAACCGGATGGTCAGTCAGAAAGGACCTTCAGACTTTGGTAAAGATATGTTGAGGCTTGTGCTTTGGGGAATGGACTGGTTATGCTGGATGAATATTTGTGCTTGGTGGAGTTTGCCTACAATAATAGTTGGCATGCTAGCATCAAGGCAGCACCTTTCGAGCTTTTGTATGTAGAAATGCTCGCGAGCATCCTACTTTGTTGGGAGGAAAGTAGGTGAGCGTTTGATTGAAGGACGGAGACTCATCGAGATTACTCCAATGAGATAAGTGGCTGTTGCTAAGGAGAGTTGAAAGAAGGCTAGATCGCGGACAGATGAGTTATGTTGATATGGCTCGTCGTGACTTTGGATGATTTCAAGTTGGGAGACGTGTATTTATGACAAGTTTCGCCATTCAGTGGAGAAGTTAAAAACCGTTTTGGGTTCAAGGGCAAGCTAAGTCCTGCGATTCATTGTCCGTTTGAGATTTTGGAACGTATTGGAGTGGTTTCGTATCGTTTTGCCGCTTCCTCCGCAGCTTATCACACGTTCACGTTGTCTTTCATGTGTTCTCTTTTGATGGGGATCCATTATCATCATTGCATATCGATCTTATCCTTTAAATCAGATTAAGCCTGGATATGTCTTTGTCCGAGGAACATAACCTTTCTGGATCGTCATGAGTGAGTCATGAGAAACAAAGGTATTCCTTTTGTGAAGATTCTTTGAAAGAAAATTCACACCAGAGCGTGGGCTACATGGGAGACCGAAGAGTCTATGCGAGTATTTCCTCGCATTTCTTTGTCTAGTAGCGGTAGTTTTTCGTCTTTAGTTCTCATTTCGTTGTCATTCCGGTTCTTTCTATATTTTCGAGGACGAAATTTTTTTTAGAGGGTAAGAAAGTGTAAAACCTTAAAAATCTCAGCATGTGTAAATTTCCATAAATATCCCTAATGCAAAGAAAATTCATATAGAGATCATAAATAAAATTCATTTTTTAAGGTTAGAAATTATAAAAAAGTCACACTTATGACATATGGAATTTTTGTAAGATTAAAATACTTTATTATTTATGTAAGAAATATTATTAATATTTTGTATATTCATTTATTGCCGAATTATATGTATATTTATTTTACTTATAGTTTTTACAAATTATAATAAAATAAAATAGGATAAAATTCAAATTAAATTGGCAAGTTATTATAATCTGAATTTATCTCTCTTTTGAAAGACCCTAAAAAACTTGCGCAAATTTTTTATTATATCTTCTGTTCTTACTCATTTTCTTTGCTTAATCACTAAAAAACAAGACACCACCAAAAACCCTAAATCCAAAAGTGAGGGCACAAAATTTTTCCATGGCAAGAACGAATTTTCTAAGGTGATTTTGAGGTCAAGGAGTGTGGGAAAAAATTAGTGGGAAGTTTGTGGATGATTGGTTCGATCGTGGATTATTATTTGGTTCGAATTAGATGCAACCGGGTACTAATAAATCATTAAAAATCGCCATCAAGAAGCACGAGTATAGGTATTTTATATTCTCCATTTATCTCATTTTAATCCATAATATACCTCGGGAAAAAATGTTCATGGCATCTGATATGATTTGGGTCGTATTAATTTAATCTGTTCGAATCCCTAAATTTTTACGCTAATTATGTAAAATCGCATAAATAAGACTTGTATAATTTTATTTTTATTTTTATAAGGGTTGTTCATATTCAAATATAAACTACAAAAAAAATTGTTGGAAAAATTTAGATGAATTCGAATAAATTATTTGGGATTTAATTGTTGTTTGCCTCGATTTCGAAAATAAGGAGAAAAGGAAATAATCAAAAATTTAGGGTTAGGTTTTGATATTTTTCCAGGTGCATTTAATTGCCAATGATTGAATAATACATTGTAGTTTTGTGATTGGCGAAATGTAATTGGGTTTTGTTGGATTTTATTACACTTATGCCGAAAATGATATTAAAAATATAAGGACTTGAAATTGTAATTCTGAAACTCATGCGGTCTATTTTGAATGTTATTATATTTAATATATTCTGTATAAAATAAGTTGGGGGTATAAAATTGTCATATTGATATTATTTTGGAGTATTTAAATGTTAATTTTGACATTATAAAAAGTAAAATAGAAAGTAATTAATTATATTAGAGGGAGCTAATTGTAAATTCTGAAGAAAGTATAAGGTTTGGTTAGTATTTATGTATAAGTATGATTTTGTCATATTTGAATATAATAAGGATTGTTTTTGTAATTTTATGGATAATTAAAAGATAATGTTTAATTAATTAATAAACCAAAAGACTAATTATGTAAAATTATGTAAAATTAAGGGTTTGTATGGTAAATACAGAAAATGGAAGGTATAATATGAATAAAATGTGAAACTTTTATATTTACACTTTTAACCTTGAAAATTGTTGATTTTGCATATTAAACCTTAAAATATGGAAAGTTCGTCATATTTATCCTCTTACTTGTGAAGTTGAACTATTTAAGTTCGCCCTAGTTTCTTCAAAATTACTTAAATAGAATCTCAAATGATGAATATTACTAAAAATGGAAAGTTACTAAAAATGGAAAGTTTCTAAAAATGGAAAGTTACTAAAAATGGAAAGTTTCTAAAAATGGAAAGTTACTAAAAATGGAAAGTTTCTAAAAATAGAAAGTTACTAAAAATGGAAAGTTTCTAAAAATGGAAAGTTACTAAAAATAGAAAGTATAACTTAAATGAATGGTTTGTAATTCGAATTCATCATTTCTTTAGGTTCGGTCAAGAGGGAGTGATTTTGATATTCCTGTGGTGTTTTCTTTGGTTATTGCTTTGCTTCGGCCACCTCACATATTTGTAATTTTTAATATTAGGTTCTGATATTCTGAACTTATCGTTAAGGTTTCTCCATAAACATATTCCTCTCTATCTTTGATTACTTATGTGATTTGCTACATTTGCTCTGAGCCTTTTATCTTGGTTCTCTTATATGATCTGTCATTATGTTCTATTTGAACCCTGCTATGCTACCTTTGATATCTGAACCTTTGACATTGAACCTTTGATATTTGAACCTTTGACATTGAACCTTTGCTATGATCCCTTTGAAATGAACTTTGATATGACTTTGCTTTGAACCCTTCAGTTTGAGAACCAAGCCACTATTTGTTTCCTAGCCATGAAGGTAACATGGCCGTGTCATTGATGCACCTTTGGCATGACTCATGTGTGAGTGAGTGATTTCTCATACCGTCCCCCATTTGATATTATATGTGCACTATGAAGATTATTATTTGTTTAAGGGGCGTATGGATGCATCCTAGATTTGTTTTGTATTCGATGGATTATGACATTATGATATTTGGATATTTGGTGACTGATGTTTGGGGTGCAAATCCCACGTCTTTCACATTTGGAGCTAAGCTACTCATGGTTACTATGATATGATTTGTTTGGGCTTTGGTAATTGAACTTGATTTGGACACTTCTGATTCATCCTTACTTTACACTGACATGACTTTTTGAATTTGTCTTACCTTATATTTGTATCCCGTTGATCATGTATTGTGATATCCTTTGTACTTTGTATCGTATCCTTTGATTTCCGTTATCTTTTGCATTCGATTATATATATCTGTTCACTGGGCTTTGTAAGCTCAGCCGCACTTTCTTTTCCTGCGGCAGGTATCTAAGCTAGGAGTTGAGGTTGCTTTCAGGCTATGAGTGCTGAGTGTGGGATTACCCTAGAGATAGTTAGTTTTGATCATTTGAATTATTTTCTTTTCAGCGTTCGTTATTTCTCGGTTATTTCATTTGGATATGTCTGTCCTTGGATTTGGTTCACTTAAGTCTCATCGATTAGTGTTGTCTTATTATTCCTTTGGTTATTTATTTAAGACTTCACGCTTGTTTATGCTTGTGTTTTGATTGTGTAGGCTTTTTGATGTCACACCATATTTTGTATATTTATCCCTTTTGGGTCGGGGAGTTACTACTACCCAAATAACTTATTAGTGACAGTATTGTACATTTGAAGAGACCATATTTTGTTGTTGCACAGGCAGATCCATATGTCAGTGATGCTTGGGTCCCCAAAGGAAACTGATTTCCTTATTGTTATGTGTAGGGTCAATCCACAAAAAGTAGATCAGGCTATGTTGATTAGTTGCATGCTTCAAGAACATGATAGGGAAATGGTCCGCTTTCTCTCACTCTTTAAGGAATTTGATGGGGGATATGTTATATTTGGGGGAGGAACCAAAAGAGGGAAAACTACTAGTAAAGGAACTCTTAAAATTGGTAAGCTTGATTTTGAGGATGTGTACTTTGTCAAGGAGTTACAGTTTAACCTTTTTAGTGTTTCACATATGTCTGACAAAAAGAACAATGTTCTTTTTACTAACACTGGATGTTTTGTTCTGTCTCCTGACTTTAAGTTTGTTGATCCCACTTGAATAGATCTTTCTCTCCTTAGTTTGTAAATAAGGATTAGTAATCCTAGATAAATCCAAAGCTACTATAGTAGAAACTCTAATTGAATATATCAAAGACTATGCGGAATCTAGTTTATGATACTAAGAGAATTCGCTTTATATTATATAGTAAACACAAATCCAGTGAAACATAAACAGATTACCAAATTTCAGCTCTCAATATAAAGATGAACGCTTATTACACACGTGTTTAGGGTCATTTACGTGTCAATAAATCTACTATTGGATTATATAGTATTGTTCGTGTTTGCTTTAAATGTAATGTTAAGATAATATCGGTAAGCTAATAATGATCTTCAATGTAAACGGGATTCAACAATTAAATGTTTACATCAAGATAATAGTGTTAGTAATTTATTTTGAGGATAATTATTTAACTTTGGTGTCATTTATTTATTAGTTACGTAGAAATTGTTTGCTTTCGCGGAGAAAATATTACGTTTGGCATACCGGAACGACCTAAATAAATCTACGCTTTACAAATGCTTATTTTTATTTCATTGACAATGGTTTATTAAAACTTTATCCACCCTTATACAATGGGGTATGCCCATATATCAAGAATTTATTGCAAGACTTGTCAATGTTGTAAAGTCATACCTTTCTTATTAACAAAGACTACACTTTACATTATAAACTTTATACTTTCACATTTGCAATGTAATATCCTAATATTTACCTAGATATTATCTAGCCTAACCTCTCCTTAAAATCATGGGGATCGATCTTAACCTAGAGACTTAAGAACCATATGGATCATGTACATCCTTTAGAGTTAGTAAAGACTAACTCCAAGTGGATAGTGGGTTTGACCACTAGTCATTCCTTGTTTCACCTTCTTATGTTCCGACGGACCACACCCCCCCCCCTTTTGAAAGTCTTGGTCTTTGATTTGCATCTTTGACTCTAGTCCTACATATACATCTCTTATACATTGCAAGTAGTAACATATACAACATAAAACACTTAAGAAAAATCAAACCATCTCTCCATTTTCCCTCCATATAAGCCATGGCATCAAACACCCTCTTTATAAAATCCATAGCTTGATTTTAAAAGACCATACAAGCATTCACACATCATTCCTATGATAACCTAAGGTGTTTTGAAGGGTTGGTTAAAGGTTTACAAGTATTGAAGCAAGAAAAGCAAGATTAGGGTTTCTAATTGGAATTAGGGTTTTCAAGTTGTGCAAGCTTTGGTTTATCATCTAAACTAGGGTTTAGATATTGTGGTTCATCATATTACATCATATTAAGGTCATCTAAAACCCTTTATGTCTTTACATTTATCATTTTATGTGTATATAAGTTCTTTATAGCAAAAATCACCATTTAGGACTTTTAAACATGTAAAAAGAGTTTTTACTTGTGATCATCATTTGGTACACTTTTTCATATGTTATGTGATTGGTAATATCATGATATAATGGGATTATAAGTATTGTAACATGTTGGTTAAGTGTAAAAATGTATATGTATAAACTAGTAAGTAAAGTTACATAAGAAAGTTTATGATTTAATAGCCTTGTTAAGAACTTGTTAACTTGGACAAATGGACAAATGATGGACCTATGGACTATATAATATATATGACATAGTATATTAAGAGTTACAAAGGACTTGTGGTAAATTATGAAGTTAAAAAGTATATAAAAACAAAGTTATACAAATAAACTCAAAAGGATATTTAGGGACTGTTTTGGCACGAAATTTTAGGCATGGATTTTATATTTTATAAACATACTACGTCTCATGACGATTCCGGGCATATAAGGAACTTGAAAAACGGATTAATAACGAAAAAGATACGTAGTTTACGAGTTTTACGATAATAACCGGAGTTATAAAAGAATTTTTATAAAAACTTGTTATAAAAATTCTACAAACAGAAGGTTTGGTATTTTTATTAAATCACACATATTTTTAGGATTCCAAAACAATAAGAAACGTAATTTTTCAATTAAAAACGAAGAAGTTATGAATTACGCGAGTTTATATACTTAAAATGTATAAAAATACTTTTATAAAACTATTTTTATAAAAGTTACTGTTCATATCAGGAACATTTGTTTTTGTAAACCTCATAAATAAATAGAACTTTCAATTACGAGATCGTGCTCGAAAGAATTACTAAAAACGGAGCTAAAACGAATAAAATACGGCGTTTACGATAATTAAAGTTTATAAAAGTAATTTTATAAACTATGAACAGTAAAATTTACTATTCATGACAGAAACATATATTTTGAAAACATCAATAAATTGATAGAACTTTCAATAACGAAGACGTACTCGAAAGAATCGCTAAAAACGGAGCTATAACGAATAAAATACGACATTTACGGGTTTTACGTTAATTAAAGTTATAAAAATAAGTTTATAACTGGTATGAACAGTAAAAATCACTGTTCATCAGAGGACTAAAAATATGAAAACGTCAAATTTTGATAACTTGTCTTAATACGAAAGCGTGGACATAAGAAACGCAAGAAACGGACATGAAATGTGAAAGTTATGTCATTTTTACCAAAGGTATATTTTTAAACGTTTTAACTTTATAAATATGATTCCTCTAAAACAATTAGATGGTGATTAGCTATATAGAAATAAACATGGTAGTAGTTACCCAATGTGATTAGTACTTATACGACCTACATTGGATTAGGTTGAACTCGATCATTACCGTGACGCATTTTCTGTGATATACTTGATATACGCTCACTCAAGGTGAGTTCATAGCCCCATGTTTTACATTTTACAATGATTTATAAGTTTTGGGGTGAGAACATGCTTTGTTTTACAATTGGACGCAAGTAACTTTGAAATACTTACTGTTTTGGATATTGCATACCATGTAATACTTATTGTTTTGGATATTATATACCATGCAATACTTACTGTTTTGGATATTGTATACCATGCAATACTTACTGTTTTGATATTGTATACCATGCAATACTTACTGTTTTGAATATTGTATACCATGCAATACTTACTGTTTTGAATATTGTATACCATGCAATAAACACTCTAAACAATTGAGGTCCCACACTCATATAATTTACAAACCTATGAATTCACCAACATTATTGTTGACGTTTTAAAGCATGTTTTCTCAGAAGATCAATGAGGTACAAGACAAGGGATACATTGGTGGTCGTTATTTTAGAAGTCATTTGCATTAAATATTTGGTTGCATTACATTTTGGAGGAACATTTATTATGAACTAGAATCTTTGTATAATTTAACAATGAACAAGTAAAGCTTCGGGCTTTTGTAACAAACATTTCGCTAAATCCAATCTATCGGTTTTAAACGACACTTTTAAAAGTCGTTCTTATATATCTTGCGCTGTTGATCAATGAAGTAACGCTCCCAACCCCATATTCCGCTGCAACCCATTTTTGGGGGTGTTACAGATTGGTAATCAGAGCCAAGGTTATAGAGAACCAGGTCAAATGTTTTGCTGGACTATAACCGTTTTCAAATATTGCATCCATACAAAGGGGTTTTTCACAGGACACACATACACTAGTTATTTGCATAAGTTGGTCTTACAAGATGCTTACATGATTCATATACGTGTTTATATTATAGTAAGTACATTACTATAAGGGCCTTACATATATATGCAAAGATGAGTTTGCATTCTTTCGCATACTCTACAATTATTTATATAAGGTTTATTTATATAAATATTGGAACATTTCTTTAGGCGAGGTGGTACTATAAGCTCGTAGGTCCTAAACACTACCTAAACATTAATCTATCAGATATGATATCTTACCATCATTCAATTTATGCCAGGAGCGCATATTCATATTTACCATGCATCATCTCATAACACTCTATTTTCGAAGCACGACGAAGATAACTAAACTAATCTAATCTTATTACTCTTCTGATTTTGAAGATAATGCCTCCAAGGAAAGCACCCAGAACCAGAACCACACCAGCTACAACAACCAACACCACATCTGTCACTAATGCCCAGCTTCAGACAATGATTGACCAAGGCGTTGCTGTCGCTTTGGCAACACGTGATGCTAACAGAAGCACAAATGGCGAAGACAACCATAATTCGAGAACGGGTGTCAGAAGGACTGAACGCGTTGCTCGAGAGTGCACTTACCAAGACTTCATGAAGTGCCAACCTCTATTTTTCAAAGACACTGAAGGAGTTGTCAAATTAACCCAGTGGTTTGAACGGATGTAAACTGTGTTTCGCATAAGCAATTGCACTATGGAAAACCAAATCAAGTTTTCCAGATGTACTCTTCTTGGAGTTGCTCTAACATGGTGGAACTCACATGTTAGGACTGTTGGTCACGATGTTGCATATGCAATGACTTGGACTGACCTGAAAAATAAGATGACAGACAAGTACTGCCCGAGGAGTGAGATTAAGAAACTCGAGGTTGAGTTGTGGATTTTGAAAGTAAAAGGTATTGATGTACTAGGATACAATCAACGTTTCCAGGAACTGGCATTGTTGTGTGTCATGATGTTTTCTGAGGAGTCTGGTAAGATTGAGAAATATGTCGGTGGTCTGCCCGACATGATTCATGAAAGTGATATGGCATCAAGACCGAAAACAATGCAGGATGCTATTGAAATGGCAACTGAACTGATGGACAAAAAGATCAGCACTCTTGCTGACCATCAAGCTGAGAATAAAAGGAAAGTTGACAACAACAACCAAGCTCAACAACAATCTCCCAAGAGACAAAATGTGGCTCAAGCTTACGCCGTTGGGACTGGTGAAAGGAAGGAGTATGCTGGAACTCTTCCATTGTGCAACAAGTGCAAGCTGCACCACAATGGGCTATGTATTGTAAAGTGCAGGAATTGCAAGAAGATTGGCCACATGACCCGGGATTGTAGAAATCCTGCTGCCGCTAGGAATCAAAGAACCCTTACTTGCTATGAATGTGGGAATCCAAGGCACTACAGGAGTGATTGCCCGGATCTAAAGAACCAGAACCATGGAAACCAGGCTGACGGTACTGGAGCACGTGGATTGGTGCATGCATTAGGAGGAGGAGAAGCCGATCAAGACCTTAATGACACGAAGGACGATATCAGTGCTTAGACTCTATTCCTTTAAGAGTTCTCATTGTATTTCCTCTTAAGTTTCCGTTATGATTGAATGAATGATTTCAAATTATCTATCAAATCAATGTATTTTGTCAAGTTTACTTTAATTCTCTACTTATTTATATAAGCCACTCCCACATATATCATGAAATCATGGCGCTATTTTGACAAAAATAAGTAATGCATCGTTAGTCCTCAATTATACATGGCCTGATCAACTATGTACAATTCAGGAAGGACCATGCCATGCTGAGAGTAGTCACCTTAAAACTTCTTGTCAAGAAACAATTCTCTATTTATATCAAGTTTTGTGTGTGTATTCATAAAGTGTATTTATCACAAGGAACCAAACTAATAATCATAATAACTAGGTAAATTCTTACCCCTCTAAAAAAATCTTAAAACGAACGCGTTAAGCCGAAGGGAACGAATAAAGCCTACTAGAAGCCGAGTCTTGGTTGCAACAATAAATATTAAACCAACATCACTAATATTAAACAATCAAGTTAAAGCAATATTAGAAGAGAATTGCAAATGAGTTGCCAAGCGTGGTAACGAAATTATCAAAAGACATAAATAAAAATAACAACTAAATTTATTACCACAACACGCGTTTATTATCTTAGAAATAAGATTACATATGGACATAAAGGAAATACAAGTTTTATTACAACCATCCCCTAACAATAATATCTATTTCTTCCAAAAGAGATCCACGCCGATTGCAAGAATGATGAGGGGCATGAGAATTGCTAGAATAAAGGCCAGATACTGAAATCCTTCTTCGTATGGGAAGTAGGCAAGATAAATGCCGGGTGCTATCGCGGTCGCCAACGCCAAGAGCGTGATGATGTGCAACATTATTAAGGATTTGATAAGACAAAATGTAAGTGAAAGATTAAGTGTTGTATGGAGAAATGGAGGATAAAAATTTAGTATTTAAAGGGAGGGAGTTGCCGTTGAGGCTACTGTTCATAGCCGTTGGAGTTACTGTTCATATAAAAAAAATTAATACCCACACCTCTTTATCAACACTATTTCGAAAGAGAACTCGAACTGAATTGCGGGACGCAATTCTCTTAACACGGGGAGACTGTAACAACTCATATTTTCATACCTTTTTACTTCAATGAACACCCAATTATTTATTTTAAACTTTTACCCGTTCACTTTAATTTCCAATGATAAGTTAAATCGCGTAAGCTAAAAAATTATCGTTCAATGTAAATGGGCATCAAACAATTAAATGTTTACATCAAGCAAGTGTTAAGTAATAATTTTGAGGATAATTATTAACTTTGTTCATTTTATTTTTATTGGTTGCGTAAAGTGTTTACGTTTCGCCATAAATTGCGTTTAGGCATTCCCTAAACCACCAAAACTTTTCTACGCTTCAACAAATACCCATTTTTATACCCAATACTCAAAGTTTTATAAAACTTTACCCATGTTAACATTATTGGTCAAGTTGTACATAAAATGACTCAACTAAAAACTACACATTACAAGTATTACATTTATACTTAAATCTACCAACTTATACTTTAAGTTTATACTAGATATTATGTAAAATATCAAAAATCACCAACTAGTACTCATCCCCTCCTCAAATTTTAGTTGTAGTATAGTCCCAAGGGGACATTGAGCTCACAAACACCAATTTGGTCTTTGTACAACTTCAAGCCATTAAACCTAAGACCATGACTAAGCATTTTGACCAACACTTTCCTTAAGACCCTCCCATGGTCCCTTTGAACTTTGACCACTCTTAATGGAAGCCTTGGACTAGTCTTTGGTCTTTCTTTTTCCATCTTTGACTAGTCCTTTATATATATATATATATATATATATATATCATGCATTGCAAGAGGAAAGAACACAGATCACTTATCACTTAGCAAAAACCAACTCAATCCCTTTTTTTCTAGTCTTTTTGGCAAACATTAATACAAAGGAGACGGAAGACAAGTCAGAGAAGAAGCGACTTGAGGACGTACCAATCATCCGGGATTTTCCTGATGTATTCCCTGAGGACTTGCCGGGTCTTCCTCCGACTCGACAAGTGGAATTTCAAATCGATTTGATACCTGGTGCTGCACCCGTAGCTCGGGCGCCTTATCGATTGGCACCTTCTGAAATGAAAGAGTTGTCGGAGCAACTAAAAGAACTATCTGACAAAGGCTTTATAAGACCTAGTTCCTCACCCTGGGGAGCTCCGGTCTTGTTTGTCAAGAAGAAGGACGGATCATTTCGAATGTGCATTGATTACCGGGAATTGAATAAACTGACGGTGAAGAACCGTTATCCGCTCCCAAGAATTGATGATTTATTTGATCAGCTTCAAGGGTCGAGTGTCTACTCGAAATCGACCGAGGTCGGGTTATCACCAACTGAGGGTTCGAGAAGAAGACATTCCGAAGACCGCTTTCAGAACTCGTTACGGCCATTATGAATTTCAAGTTATGCCATTTGGTTTGACAAACGCACCTGCCGTATTCATGGACCTTATGAATCGGGTGTGCAAACCATATTTGGATAAATTCGTAATTGTCTTTATTGATGATATTCTGATATATTCGAAGAACAAGCAAGAACACGAAGAGCACCTTAAGTTAATCTTAGAGTTGCTTAAGAAAGAGGAGTTGTATGCCAAATTTTCCAAGTGTGAATTTTAGATTCCTAAAGTACAGTTCCTCGGTCACGTGATTGACAGCCAGGGTATTCACGTGGACCCTGCCAAGATCGAATCCATTAAAGATTGGGCATCTCCTAAGGTCACCACGAGATTCGTTAATTTTTAGGTCTTGCTGGGTATTATCGAAGATTCATCGAAGGATTTTCGAAGATTGCCAAACCAATGACCAAGCTCACTCAGAAGAAGGTCAAGTTTGAGTGGGGTGACAAACAAGAAATAGCATTCCAACTGTTGAAGCAGAAGTTGTGTAGTGCACCAATTCTGGCTTTACCTGAAGGAAGCGAAGATTTTATCGTATATTGCGATGCTTCGATCAAAGGTTTGGGCGCTGTGTTGATGCAAAGAGAGAAGGTAATTGCTTATGCATCACGCCAGCTGAAGATTCATGAGAAGAACTATACGACTCATGATTTGGAACTTGGAGCAGTAGTGTTCGCTCTCAAGATTTGGAGGCACTATCTGTATGGAACCAAGTGTACGGTGTTCACTGATCATAAGAGCTTACAACACATTCTTGATCAGAAGGAGCTGAATATGAGGCAGCGTCGTTGGTTAGAATTGCTTAGTGATTACGATTGCGAGATTCGTTATCACCCAGGGAAAGCAAATGTTGTCGCTGACGCCTTGAGCAGGAAGGAACGAGAGCCACCATTAAGGGTTCGAGCCTTAGTCATGACTATAGGTTTGAATCTCCCCAAACAAATTCTGGATGCTCAAACTGAAGCACGAAAACCAGAGAACATTAAGAATGAAGATGTTAGAGGCATGTTGGTGGAAAATTCTAGAGATCCGGAGAAGCTTAGGACGGAAAAGTTGGAACCCCGCGCAGATGGAACTCTATGCTTCAATGGCAGGAGTTGGTTACCATGTTATGGCGATTTAAGGACTGTGATCATGCACGAGTCCCACAAGTTAAAATACTCTATTCATCCGGGTTCTGATAAGATGTACCAAGATATGAAGATGCTATATTGGTGGCCCAATATGAAGGCAAACATCGCCACCTATGTTAGCAAACGTCTAACGAGTGCTAAGGTCAAAGCCGAACATCAAAGGCCATCAGGATTTTTGGTACAACCTGATATCAATGGAAGTGGGACAATATCACTATGGATTTTGTCATGAAGCTTCCTAAGTCGTCACAAGGCTACGACACCATTTGGGTGATTGTTGACCGACTCACTAAGTCCGCAATCTTTATACCGATGAGAGAGACTGATCCAATGGATAAACTTGCAAGAATGTACCTAAAGGAGGTGGTCACGAGGCATGGAATACCTCTCTCGATTATTTGTGATAGTGACCTTAGGTTCGCTTCAAATTTTTGGAGGTTACTTCAGAATGCTTTGGGTACTAGTCTGGATATGAGTACTGCGTACCATCCACAAACAAACGGACAAAGCGAGAGGACTATTCAAACTCTCAAGGATATGTTGCATGCTTGTGCAATCGACTTTGGAAGGGGTTGGGTTAACCATTTACCATTAGTCGAGTTCTCATATAACAATAGCTATCACGCTAGCATCAAGGCTGCACCATTTGAAGCACTTTACGGTCGAAAGTGTCGTTCACCTGTTTGTTGGGCTGAGGTTGGAGAAATTCAACTCACTGGTCCAGAAATAGTGCAAGAAACAACTGAAAAGATCATTCAAATCAAGCAGAGAATGCAAGCTGCTCGCGATCAACAAAAGAGTTACGCGGATCTAAAGCGTAAGCCAATGGAGTTTCAAGTTGGGGATAAAGTTATGCTTAAAGTTTCGCCTTGGAAAAGGGTCGTACATTTTGGCAAACGAGAGAAGTTGAACCCCAGGTATGTTAGACCTTTTAAGGTGTTAGAAAAGGTTGGAGAGGTTTCTTACAAGCTTGAGCTACCGGAAGAGCTAAGCAGGGTTCACAATACATTCCATGTATCCAACTTGAAAAAGTGCTATGCTGACGAACCATTAGCCGTTCCGTTGGATGGACTTCACTTTGATGACAAGCTTCAGTTCGTCGAGGAACCTATAGAGATCACGAACCGTGAAGTTAAACGGTTGAAGCGAAGCCACATTCCACTAGTCAAGGTTCGATGGAACTCCAGGAGAGGTCCTGAGTTCACATGGGAACGCGAAGATCAATTCAGGAAGAAATATCCACACCTCTTCACAAATACCGCACCGTCGTCAAGTGCCGCGTCTTAAGCATTGAGGACAAGGCTCACTTAACGGAGGGAGACAATAACATCCCATGTTTTAGGGTCATTGACGTCATCAATAAATTCACTATGTATTTTTAGTATTGTACGCGTTTGCTTTTAATCGTAAACGTTAAGTTAAATCGCGTAAGCTAAAAATTATTGTTCACTATAAACGGGTGTCAAACAATTAAATGTTTACATCAAGCAAGTGTTAAGTAATTATTTTGATGATAATTATTAACTTTGTTCCTTTTATTTTTATTGGTTGCGTAAAGTGATTACGTTTCACGATAAAATACGTTTAGGCATACCCGGAACCACCAAAACTTTTCTACGCTTCAACAAATACCCACAATTATACCCAATACTCAAAATTTACAAAATAACATCACATATATACATATAAAACCGGATATGGGATGAAAGATACAAAAGAAATATCTTACATTTCACCACTTGGTCTTTTGTACATCACTTGCCATTAAACCTAGCCATACTTCCCATTCTTTTGACCAAAGACTTCCTTGAAACCCTATTTGTGTCCCAAAGACTTTCTATGCATTCTTTGACTAAGGTCTTTGATACATATAAGTCTAGTATACCAAGAGAGATAACACATACACTTCAACACTTAGCCAAAAATCAAAACTATCTCCTTTTTTTCTCTCTTTTAGGCTACGGCAAACAAACACCCCTTTTATATAATCCATAGCTTGATTTTCTAAGACCATACAAGCACTCATACATCATTCCTATGATAACCTAAGATGTTTTGAATGATTGGTTAAGCATTTGCAAGGTTTAATCAAGTTATTGCAAGATTAGGGTTTCTATTTGGATTAGGGCTTCTTGGTTGTGAAAGCTAGGGTTTAAAGTCTAAACAAGGGTTTAGAGCATATATCTCACCATCATACATCACTCTAAGTTTATCTAAAATCCCTTAACTTTTCATTTTCATGATTATATGTGTATATGATGTTTATATAGCAAAATCACCATTTAGGACTTTTAAACATGTAAAAAGAGTTTTTACTTGTGATCATCATTTTGTACACTTTTTCATATGTTATGTGATTGGTAATATCATGATATAATAGGATTATAAGTATTGTAACATGTTGGTTAAGTGTAAAAATGTATATGTATAAACTTGTAGTTAAAAGTTACTTAAGGAAAGTTATTGATTTCATGTGATGTTAATGACTTGTTAATCTTGATATCATGGACTCATGTGGACATATGATGGACAAATGGACACTATTATATGTAAGACATAGTATATTAAGAATATTGGAAGACTTGTGGTAGTTTACTAAATAAAAAGTATATAAAAACAAAGTTATACAAATAAACTCAAAAAGATATTTAGGGGCTGTTTTGGCACGAATTTTTAGGCATGGATTTTATATTTTATAAACATACTACATCTCATGACGATTCCAAAAAGGTAAGAAACTCGAAAAACCGATTTATAACGAAAAAGATACGTAGTTTACGAGTTTTACGATAATAACCGGAGTTATAAAAGAATTTTTATAAAAACTTGTTATAAAAATTCTACAAACAGAAGGTTTGGTATTTTTATTAAATCACACATATTTTTAGGATTCCAAAACAATAAGAAACGTAATTTTTCAATTAAAAACGAAGAAGTTATGAATTACGCGAGTTTATATACTTAAAATGTATAAAAATACTTTTATAAAACTATTTTTATAAAAGTTACTGTTCATGACAGAAACATTTATTTTTGTAAACCTCATAAATAAATAGAACTTTCAATTACGAGATCGTGCTCGAAAGAATTACTAAAAACGGAGCTAAAACGAATAAAATACGGCGTTTACGATAATTAAAGTTTATAAAAGTAATTTTATAAACTATGAACAGTAAAATTTACTATTCATCAGCAGACCCAAATGTATAAAATGTGATAATTTTGATACACCTTTCAATTACAAAGACGTGCTCGAAGGAATCGCTAAAATCGGGATTAAAACGAATAAGTTGTTGCATTTACGGGTTTTACGACAATTAAATTTATAAAAGTAAATTTATAAAACGTCATAAACAGTAAAAGTACTGTTCATCAGCATGATATACAAAAATGTATATTTTGATACGTGTCTTAATACGAAGCGTGGACTAAGAAACGCAAGAAACGGGGAAACCCTTGAAGTGAAAGTTATGTCTTTTTTACCAAATGTTTATTTATAACGTTTTACCTTTATATATATGATTTCACTAAACAATTAGATGGGGTTTAGGTATATAGAAATTTATATGGTAGTAGTTACCAATGTGATTGTACTTATAGACTATATTGGATTAGGTTGCACTCGATATTACGTGAGCATTTTATGTGATCACTTGATATTCGCTCATCAAGAGAGTTATAGAGCCTCACGTTTTAATGATTCTTGTTTTATAAGGTGTTTTGGGTTGAGAAATCATCGCATTGTTTTTACAATTTTTTCACAAGTGGTAAGTTTTACCATTATGATTAAACATGTTGTTAAAGTAGTGATAAACCTAGGTGAGCCATGATTCATGAACTGTGTTAATAGATGTGAGCGCAAAATGTTATGAATAGATCTATTGGGATTGAATCCATAGGGTGATTAGCTATTCACTCTGCAAAACGAACGCTATACCATGTCGAACATAGGATGTTGGGTTAGAGATCACACGTGGGTAATGTAGGCCTATTTATATGGTATTCATTTATGTCGAGCTTCAACGTAATTACATTTTTTTGATTGCGGGGGGGCTGATCTGTTGCATTTTCTACCACTTGGGAATCTTGTGTTCAATATACATTTTATCAAACCTATGAATTCACAACATTATTGTTGAAGTTTTAAAAGCACCTAGTTTTAAAGGAGGTAATAAGCACGAGGTGCAATGGATTAACCCTAACACCCCCGTTGGTTGAGTTTTGATTTGGATATATGCATTAAAGAATTTTGTCGCATTCATTTTGTATTTTTGGGCTTGAATCTTAGTATTTTTGAAAAGTGAAAATAACAAGTGAAGCTTCGGGCTTATGTAACAATACTTTTTAAAATCCAATGTATGGTTATAAGACTTTTGGTAAATTATATATATATCTTTGTATTGATCTATGACGTAAAAGCCCAAAACCTTATTCTGTGCGACCCAATTTGGGGGAGTACAGATTGGTATCAAAGAGCCAAGGTTATAGAGAACCAGGTCAATTGTTTTTGTAGACCCCTTATAACCCATTTTCTAAACATTGATACATACAAAGGGATTTTCAAAGGACATACATACGTGATACATTTCATACATTCACTAGTTGTTGATTAGTTGGTATGGATAGGGGGGATGCATTCTTGTTTGATATACATGTTATGAATAAATGTATATTAGACTTAAGAGTCTTATATTAAATATAATATACGCTATTTTGTGATTTTCAGCTTCACGGTCCAATGTCAGATTCAGATGAATCAGGGGTCATATACACGGAGATATCATCGAGTTTGAGGATTACCAGACATGATCACCGAGTTATTAGAACTGAGCACGAGGGGACTGCCTTAGATGATAGATGACCCGTATGTGAGGTCGATTTAACAACCCCCCCCGGCCCCGCCATCACTGACAACATACTGGCCCGAGGAGACAAGTCACCACCCCTACAGGATTTTTCCCAGAGCCGATATACCCTGAGTAGATGCAAAAGGTGAGGTGTTTCTGGTAGAGGAGACAAACTGCCTACTGCTGCTTAACCATGCTTAGTCACAGATTATGTTCCGGAGTTGATCCTGAGGCGACAAGAGGAGGATGGGGGGGGGGGACGGAGGACCCTAGGAGGGGAGGGGGGGGAACTCCTGTGATTATTCTGCCAACAGGAGGGATGACGGGCGTGACGAGGGATGAGTCATCAGAGGATGATAGATGATGAGGATGATGCTGAGGTGATATCGAGGACGCTGGGTGATGAGGAGGAGGAGGAGCACCAGATCCTGCGACTCTGTGGTTGTTGCTTTACCTGTTTTGGATTAGGCCAAATTCTATCTCTTTTTTTGCGGAGGGAGACAGAAGGTTCATGACCGATGAGTATGCGGGCCACCACACCCACAACACCCTGCATATGCGTTATAATAGGATTTCTATTCCCGTCCAGATACATACACCAGTTTTGGTTAATGAGTTGTTGCCAGGACTTCTTGCTATATCTACTCTACCACACTCACATCTTCCATTGTCATCACCACTCCCCAGATAACTATACCACATACTAAGATTCCCTACACCACTTCTCGTATCTTTCACCGTACATATGTTATCTCCATCATCCACCTGCTAGTCCTATTTGTCCGTTAAGGTTTCGAGTGCTATGATATGGCGAGAGCCGAGTGATCTACTTCCATTCATACAATTACCACCACCCATCATACTCTCCACACAGACCATCTGCATAAGTTCGGGGGACACCACCCGTGCATTTTTTTTTTTTTACTCTCTACTGACCATACGGAGGATAGACGAGGTTAACTTACCACTCGAAAGGGTTAGGTAGTGTCTTGGTCCTGATATGAGGTGGAGAGAGCTAGTCTGCTACTGCTACTAGGACGGCTGGGGAGGTTTAGGGCAGACTATGGTTTTTGTTGCAACATTGATAGGGAGATCAAACGTATCTGGAGAAGATGTTGGATATGGGATCACGACTCATAGGATGATGATACTTGAGACCAGCAGGGGACATTTAGTACTGACACTCGATTTAGGTCGAATATTGACAGCGTTTGAGAGTAGGGTTAGGCAGGATACGGATGAGATTTATACAAGGTTAGACGATGAGCAGTCTGGGCGACAGCTGTTGGCTAGTCGGCTCAACATGTTGTTTAGGGATAGGCGTGCACATGTACGTACTGCTAGACTCATGGAGACTGAGGCTAGGATGTCTAAAGAGGCTTGGGGACGATCTATGGATGTGAGTGATCTTGCACGTACAGAGGTTATGTCGCTACGTACCACAGTGTTAGCTCAGCAGTCACAGATTAGAGAGTTATAGTCAGCAGACCGTAGGAGACAGACGGTGTTTACAGAGATGTTGGCGGCAGATCATAGGAGGCAGAAGCAGCTCACAGAGGCATTGAAGCTGATAATGAGACTTCAAACTTAGATGGCAGAGTTTGAGAGACAGCAGGGACCCGCCAAAGGTACTACACAGCCAGAGCTACCAGAGGAGGCTGGTAGTAGTTCCTAGATTCTGTTATGGCTAGTTGTTTTGTACAGCCTACTAAGTATTACGGGTTCAATCTTGGCTAATATGGCTTTAGGTTGTATATATTCTGAAGGTTCCTGATTAACTGAATGGATCTTTGCAGCCTATAAAGGATGATAGCTAGTATGTATAAATACAAATGACTATGTAGAAACAATGACTATGAATACTATGTGTTAATGCGGAATCTTAACACAGGTACTAAGAAGACAATGTTTTAAAAACTGAATACAACTTTATTAATGTGTTCTGAGGATTACCAGATTGCTAACTATATATATCTATTCCTGTATGATCCTCTCCTTTCTGTGGTCTAATGTTTCTAATGTGCTAGGGTTCCTTTTATATACTAAGGGGGGATAACTAAAAGGATTAATATTTTTTCTAATATACTCTTTAAATATCTTTTAAATTATCTTTCAACGGTACTAACTAAACTTATATACTAACGGTACTAACTACCTAACAGTACTTAAATACTTTGTACTGTCCGGTATAAGTATAACATGTCAGAAATACTTACATATTATGTTCTATTCTGGTTACTCAAAGTTAAGAAACAATAATCTATAACAGATATCCTCTTAAACTATGATGTTAAACTATTATAATTCATGTTTATTCAATTCTTTAAGCTTCTTTTAAAGAACAGGGATCTATAAAACATTCTTTATCATTTTTAATCTTGTTACACTCTATCTTCTTTACAGCAACTTTATTTCTGATCAGCATTCAGAACATCTTTCAGTCCTCAGCAACATTCTTTATTACCTACAATCCAACTAAGTTGGCTTTGTAGTTTTTGGCAAACTACCAGCCATTAACGGATTTGATGTTCCCTTACCAGTAGCCTTATGCTTGGATAGTTAAATCTTCATATACGAATATGGTGAGTTACTTACCATACATTTTTTGGTAAACTGTCAACCATCAACGGATTTGATTAGTCTTTACCAATTAGTTGTGTTTGGATAGCAATGATTCATTGTCATACATGGTGCATAGCATAAACCATATAGTTTTTAGCAAACCTATCAGATATTCAACAGATTTGAGTAATACCGTTTGTGTTTGGACTAGCCAATGCTTCATTGTCATAACATGGTGCATTGATAAACCATATAGTTTTTAGCAAACTATCAGCTATCAACAGATTTGAGTAGTCTTTACCAAGAACTGTTTGATCTTGGACTAGCCAATTCTTATGCCTGTTAAGCATGGTGAATTGATAACCATTTGTTGTGTGGTGGTTAGCCAACACTCAATCCCTTCTCACTTCCATCAGTCTTATTCTTTAGATTCTAAATCAGCAAGTACCTTCTTGATAAATCGTATTAATTCCAATGCCATAGTACTTTCTTCTTCAGACTCTAGTTTTAGCTTTAGCATTTGCATAAGTATTTCCTTTTTCAAAGGATACTTCTTCTCTATCAGCATGCGAATGACTAATCCTTCATCAGTCATCAAAGTGTGTACCCCTGAAGAACTATCCAGCTTCCAACTGATTACTTTCCATTCATGTTGTGAGTTCCAAAACTCATCTTGTTCATCTGGATTGAACATAACTATCAAATCTCCCCAAAGAACTTTATCAAAACCTTCAGGAATCTTATCTTGATATATGTCCATCACAAGTTTATATATAGCATCTAAGTCTTCTCTGTCAAACACTGAAAGCACTCTTATCAATGTGCTGAAGGATCTCTTTTGACCATTACTTCTTGTTACGACATTCATATTAATCTCTTCTGAGCTTTTGGATTCATCAAACTGTGGTTTAGTGCCAAGATTGTCAGTCTTCCAGTGAATGATTGGATACTTCTTGTCAAGTATTTCATAATCTACTTCCTTGTCCTCATCTGGAGCTATTGTTAAGCACAATCTCAGCTCATCATTCTCTTTCTCAATGTCAGATGGGTCATCTTGAGAAGTATCTTGTTTGAATCTTCTTTTTCTTGACTTCATCTTTTTCCTTGTACCGTGCTTTCTCTTTCTTGTATTCTCTTCTCCTTTATCCTCTTCCTTGACTTCTTGTTTAGATTTCTGCTTGATCTCTTCTCCTTTGGAGGAATCTTTCTTATTTATTTTGTTGATCAGTCTATCATCTTCAACATACCCAATTGCAATAAAATCTTCATCTGACCTTTTTATCTTTTCATACATTGCTTGTATGTCTTCAAACTTCTTACTCTTCAACTCAGAATGTTTGAAGTTCCCCACATGCTTTAAGTAGGTCATCATCTGATTTCTTAATTGATTCTTGGTTGGAGGTCTGTTTCTGATGGCCTCTGATCTTTGTTGAGCAAGGAATTTTCTCTGAGCAGCAATTGTATCATGAAGGAACTTTGCTCTTTCTTCTATTGTGAACTGCTCTCTTTCTTGCTCTTGAAGCTTCTCAGCAAGAATTCTGTCTGCCTCAATTCTTGCCTTTATATCATCAAAGTTTTTAATGAGAGCTTCATTTGTTGCTTTTTCTTCAGCAATCTTGTTTCTTTCTTCTTCTGCTTCCCATTCTTCTTGAATTTTCCTAGCCATTTCTTCATCACTCTCAAGCTGTTTGAATTTCTTCACAGCTTGAGGAATATCATCATCTTCACTTTCAGATTCATCCTCCTCTTCAATCTTCTTCTTCCCTTTGTCTTTAGGATCAATCTTTGGAAGAGGCTTTAAAGTGAGTGTTGATCTTGTAGAAGTAGGCCTAGGTCTATCAGTATCTTCAACATCCTTCAACTCTACACCTTTCTCTTTTTCTTTGGTTAGAAGCACTTTGGCTTGACTCATAGTGAGGAAAGTGTAGCTATTTTTTGTTTTCAATCATCACCAAATATCATAGAAGTGGGTGTTTGAGTGGATGTTTGAGAGGCTTGAGTAGCAATTTCTTCCTTAGTTTGATCTTCAGTACCTTTTATTTGCCCATCAGTACTTTCAACTTGTTCATCAGTACTAACTTTGGATCCGTCAGTACTAACTATTGGTCTGTCAGTACTACAACTTTCCTCAAAGATCGATAACTAACTCCCTTTCCTTAGTTCAGTACTAACATACATCTCCAGTACTAAGACTAACATCATCAATTATCCTTGTCTTCATCCTAACCCTTTCTCTTATCCTCCTTCACTTGAGCAATTTCTGTTTCCATGTGATCAATCTTTCTTCAGGCTTTACATCATAACAGAGGGATCTCTTTGAACTGATGATTCTCCTTTTGCAATCTTCTCCCTTGTTTTGGTACATAATCTTTTGTGCACCCTATGTTTCCTTTGAGAAATGAGCTCTTCCTTGGGAATCGTACGGCAATGAACACTCTCAGATATGCTTTTATGGTGTTTGATGACAGGTTTAGCTTGCTTTCTTGAGCTTGTGATCTTAGCCTTCAGAGTTTAATTTCTTGGCTTGATCCTGAAACCCTGTTTGTAACATAAAGAGATACAAAGATCAATAGACAATTTGGAGAGTCCCATGTCATCCTCATTCCCCAAAGGGATGTATCTTTGGATGAAAGATCTCTAAGATTATCAACCGAGTAGGTTCTGGGATTGAATCAGAACATAGGAGTGGGGGGTGAAAGTTCATGTGAAGGTCTGGGGGAAGGTCTTGGGGAAGGTCCAGGGTGTTGCTCAAAAGGTACCTCACTAGTTTTGACAGAATTGGAGTCAGCAGTGACTCATTTGGACTTTTACTAGTGAGAACATGAGAAGGTGATGGTTTGTTCATGAATGTACTTTTCTGAGGAAGCACCCTCATCCTGAGTTGTTGGATGACCAATAGTATCAAACAAAGGTGTATCTTTGCCTGAGAATGTTTGCCCTTCTTAATCAAAAAAGAAAAAACTTTACTTAGTTAACTATTTTACAGATGAAAGTGATCTAAAGGTATAGAAATATTAGCTAATTTTCTACCTAACAAATATAGAAATAAAATGAGGATACATGACAAACTTCTTCCTTATCCCTCTAGATGGTCTAAGTATAGCATCAAAATTAATTTGGAAAAATTTACTTTTGATTATTGTTAAACAAATGAGCAGCAGTGGCTAAATATTTGTAGGAATTGGATCCAAAGGTACTTTTGGAGAGTTAAACAATGATTAATTGTTTGAAATAAAAACCTCCATTGGGTGAAAACAAAGCCATTATTGAATGTTAGCACAGTTAAATCCCCTTCAAAAACGAGGATACATTACAAACTTCTTCTTAGCCTCTAGATGTCTAAGCATACCATCAAAAATTAGTTTAGAAAAATTATATTTTTGATTAGTTGTTAAACAAATTACAGCTGTGGCAATATTTGTAGGAATTTGATCCCAAGAGGTACTTTTGGAACTTAAACAATGATTAATTGTGTGAAATAAAAACCTCCATTGGGGTGAAAACAAAGCTTTATTAAATGTTAACACAGTTAAATCCCCTTCATATCCCATAAGCTGAATAGCATTAAAGATAGCTTGATTTGGTAATGAGTCTATCCCATCAGCATCATCAAAAATAAGATCAGTTCGGATTGATGCCTCAGAGATAGACACAACCTTGCCAGCTATTTTGGCAGTTATGTGCCTAACATTGTTGATTGTGTCAGTTAGAGAGATTGCTTGAGTAAGTGTGCGATTGAGATGGATTCTTATAGGTTTAGGAGACCTAATTTTAAAGAAAACGTTCCAATTTACACTTTGTACCCTTGGCGGTATTTTTCTCCAACGTCTCTTTAGCGGTACAAACTTTGCCCAGCGGTACTAACTTTGCATGGTCGGTACTAACTTTGTCCAAACAAAGAATGAACAATGTAAGTATCAGGAATGCTTCAGCACCATCAGTAACTCTTCTCAGTGACTCTCTAAATCTTCTTAAAGCGTTGACAAGCATCACTTCTAGTTAATATGTATCCATACACCAAAAATTTCATACAAACTATACAACTATACAACACTAACTAGTTGCTAATATTTCTACTAATAGTAGTACTTACTTCTAGGGATAGTTTAAAAGCATACTAAATCTCTAATCTGAAATTGTTTGCTTGAGATGCATACTTCCCTCGTCAATAACCATACTCACCAATTTACCTGGCACACATCGCTCCATTGTTACGCATCCCCTTTGTTGTCAAACATGACATAGACACGTCTCTTGGTACTCTTTGGATGGTCTATATAATCTCATGTCTTCAAAATGCTTCACAAGAGAATTCTTACTCTGAATCCAAGCACGAACAACTTGAGCAATCTTCTTACTCTGTGTGTTTTACCTCTTTCATCCACAGATGACCCACTAAAAGTAAAACAAGAATTAGTTTACGTTGAGTAGTGTTCATAATTAGATGTGTGTGAGTGTTTTGGGGTGAAACTATGCGTGTGAGAGAGATGATATGTTCAGGAGATGATGAGGTTTTATAGACAATACTTCATATTGCCTCCCTTTAACCAATGTAGCTTATGGATTTATCATCCCAATTAAAACAACCAAGAACTGAAATCGGCTAACATCAAATGCCTTGGTTAGTAGATCAGCTACATTGTCATTAGTGTAGATATTAAGCACCTGTATAAGTTTCTTCTTATAAGCATCTCGTATGAAGTGGTGCCTAATAGCAATATGCTTTGTCTTCGAATGATATACTGGATTCTTTACGATGCAAATGGTGCTTTCATTATCAATGTAGATCTTTGGGTTCATGAAGTTGAACCCAGCATAATCACTATCTGAGTAGGATTCCAAGTCAAATGAAGACACTCTAGGATACCAAAGGCCTAGTTTGGGTTTGCC
>BQNB010076689.1:0-28577 GCA_026074375.1 Tanacetum coccineum
TGTTTAAAACCTTTTCCTTTATCACAAACTGATTTTATGAAGAAGATATTTGACATTTTCTCCCCCTCAAACAATGACCCATTTTTTATTTAAAGAGCTATAGTCATTGTTTGAGTGGTCAAATGTCTTTGAAAATGATTTTTAGATGACTTTTTTGATATAAATATATGAAAAAACAACACCATAGAGAATAAGATTTCTCTTATTTTAACACATAAGCGCACTGACACGTACACTCATATAATATAGGAAGCCTGGGTTGTGATGAAAAGTAATCACAAGCCTTTGCATGGTCATAAAGTAGACCATGTCCGAGAATTAATTCCCGTTGTTAGGTCAAGTTTTCTTTTTGAAATACTTGCCTTTAAGATGATGCCCGGGTTGCTATCGTAAATAATAGCAAGCCATTTTTGGCATGTTTTAAAAGCTTTTGAACTTCTGCTCGAACTTCATTTACAGCCTCGTATCATTATTAAATGACATTTCTAAGGCCGTAAATGTTATCGATTTTCAGAAGACATGCCATAGATCTATATTATTATATTTTTCTGATTTTTTAATTTTTAATTTTGTTTTTATAAAATTTTATAAAAATGAAAAATCATTTTTTGTTTTTGTGATTTTATATATATACATATTGCACAGAGGATATAAGAATAGGTACCACCACTATTCTTTAGCTTCATCTAGCAGTTCTTTTAGAGTCTCAGGAGTAAAACTTCTCATCCCTAGCTTGTCGATAAGGAATTTATTATTTCTCGACATAGAGCCTTGGTGAAGATGTCCGCCAACTGATATTCTGTTCTAAAAAAGTAAAGCTTGACGACTCCATTCTCCACTTGCTCTTTTATGAAGTGATATCTGATGTCGATATGCTTTGATCGAGAATGTTGAACATTGTTGCAGCATAAGGCAATGACACTTTTGTTATCATAGTACATTGGAATTTTATTGAATCCAAAGCCATAGTCGGTAAGTTGTGATCTCATCCAAAGGACTTGATCACAACAGCCGGACAAGGCTATATATTCAGCTTCCGTACTGGATATCGCAACACTTTTTTTTATCTTTTTGATGACCAGCTAACAAGTCTGTCTCCCAACAGTTGCATACTTTCAGATGTACTACGTCTAGTATCTTGACAACCCGCATGATCCACATCTGCAAAAGCTGTTAGAGCAATAGCAGAATCCTTTGAGTACCATATTCCCTGATTGATGGTTCCTCTCAGGTATCAAAAGATTCTTTTTACAACATGTAGGTGCTTTTCGGTAGGTCGTGCCTAATACCGAGCACACATATAGACAACATATACCAGGTCTGGTCTACTGGATGTTAGAAACATAAGGGTGCCAACTATGCCACGATAATGTGTAGGATCAACGACTTTCCCTTGTGTATCCTTATCCAGTTTGGATTTCTCCACCATTGGAGTATCCACTGGGTCACAAGATTCTATTTCGTATTTCTTAAGTGATTCTAGAGCATATTTTGATTGGTATAAAAAGATGCCTCTGGGACTCTGTGAAATCTGTAGTCCTAAAAAAATGATATTTTGCCCATCACTGACATCTTGAATTTAGAACACATTATCTCAGAAAATTTATCACATAGTTCATTAGTAGTAGAAGCAAAAATAATATCGTCAACATAGATTTGTACCAGGAGGATATCTTTGCCTTTTCTGTTGATGAACAATGTGGGATCAACCGTGCCTTTGGAGAATCCTTGAGATAGCAGAAATGATGACAATAGATCATACCACGCGCGTGGAGCCTGTTTCAACCCATAAAGAGCTTTCTTTAGTCTGTACACATGATTAGGCTTGTCTGGATCCACAAATCTGCCCGACTGACTAACGTAGACTTCTTCACGTACGATGCCATTTAAGAATGCCGTTTTCACATCCATCTAGTAGACGATCATATTCATATGATCAGCAAACACGAGAAATATCCGAACGCCCTCTGGTCTAGCAACGAGAACAAAGGTTTCTTCGAAATTAATTCCCTCTTCCTGACGGTATCCACAAGCTACCAATCTAGCCTTATTTTTCAAGATTCCTCCCAATTTATCCAATTTCACCTTATAAATCCATTTTAAGGTGATAACCATCACTTTATATGGAGGAGGAACAAGTTCCCAAACTTTAAGACATTTGAATTCATTTAGCTCTTCTTGCATTACCTCAATCCAGCATGAATGAGTTAATACTTCTTTGTATGTCTTTGGTTCAACTGAAGTTAAGAAGGCATCATAATAGCAGAACTGGGCTTGTTTATGTAGTTGGAGTCATGTGGAAACAGGTCTGGAGAGTTCACCAATTATGTTTTGTATCGGATGATCTTTTGTCCATTTTATTGGGTGTTCTAAGATTGGAGCGTCTGGGTGCACAGTAGTAGAGATAACATCCGATGATGAGGATTCTTTAAAAATAGTTTCTAGAATTGGAATGCAAAAATAAGGATCGTTACTCATATGTGCAACCTCAAGGTCGTGTGACTCTTCTTCAGCACTAAGAGGGATTGCTTAGGATTATGATTGTGGAGTGGTTTGTGAAGTACTAGAGAAGTTTCATCTTGATCAATTGTTGTTGAGGAAGGTAAACCAGTTGACTCAACAAGAGCAAAAGCTTCTTCTACAGGAACTAGAGAGGAAACGCTAGCTGGAGGAGAGTAGAATTCAGCAAACACTGGCTGAAACACAAGATCCCATTGATGCCTCAATGGTGGTACAAACGGTGCTGAAGGAGGAGGGTTTGGAACGAGTCTTGAACTGGGTGTTGCAGGAGTCATCTCATGAAGCGCGGGTTCTAAACTGCTTTGTTCAGAAGCCATTGTCGTCAGCTCATCAAAGTCGACATGGATGGTTTCAATGATTTTTCGGGTACGTCAGTTGTAAATACGGTAAGCTTTCTTCTTTGGAGCATATCCGATGAAAATACCTATATCAGCTTTAGCTTGAAGTTTGCCTAAATTCTCACTATCATTGTTTGGATAACAAAGTGCACCAAAAACGTAAAGGTAGGATAAATCAGGTTTTCTATCATGTAAGAGCTCATAAGGAGTTTTTCTATGGCGACGTCGTATAATGGATCGGTTTTGGGTGTAACATGCGGTAGCAACTACTTCGGCCCATAGATATAAATATGCTTAGAATTTACATAGATTAAACATTGTAAGTAGTTTCCAACTAATTACGATTTCGCCGTTCAACAACACCAATTTTGTTGTGGAGATCGTGCACCTGATGTTTTGAAGAATCCACTGATTCAAAAGTATTCACGAAGAGTTTGATTAACAGAACTCAGATTCATTGATGAAGTATAAATTGTTCTTATACTAGCATTCAATCTAACTTTAATCATTATCAGAAACTTGATTAAAAATTAGGAGCTTCAGCCATTGATGCTGAGAACTTCCACCCAATGAGAACTAGAATAATCTCCACAAAGACGAGGATGAACTTTTTTCACATTATTTTAACGCTTAGTAAACCGAGAGTAATCATCTACAATGACGATGATGTACTTTTTCCCATTTACACTTGTAATACGCATAGGCCCCCAAAGATCCATGTGCAGAAGATGTAGTTTTTCTTGATTGGTGTCTTCAGATTTAGGTTTATGTGATTGCTTCTTGCTTTTTCCCATAGCACATGCAGAACACAAATGGTCCTTTTCAAATTTAAGTCTAGGAAGACCACGTATTAGACCGTGTCTTGCCAAGTGATTAATAGCACCAAAATTCAAATGAGACGGACGACGATGCCATAAGGATTTTGACAAGAGACATATAGGAGAAGACGCCATCATATCCCTAATGGACAGAGAGTACAAGTTAGTTCCTCAAGATCCTGAGAGTAAGTCAACGCCTTCTAGATTACGAATAAAACATGTGTGTTTTCTGAAAGCTACTTTAAGATCTGAGTCGCAAAATTGGCCAACTGAGAATAGATTATGTCCTAGTCCTTCCACATAATAAACCCTTGAAATTGTGACATTTCCTATCTGATAATCACCATACCCCATAATCTTTGCAACTTGATCGTTACCGAATTTGACAGTACCGAGAATTTTATGAACGAAATTAGAGCAGCCGGAGTCCAAATACCACAGAACAATTTGGATAATCTGCAATCGATAAGAGAAGAAGAGGATGGAGCAACTGAAGTATCGGATCCCCGAGATGTACTGGGTTCCATTTTGTTAGCAGTCATAAATTTTGCAACCTTAGGTTTGCTATTAGGAACAGATTCAGGTACTTTAGGTCTCCTTGTATATACTCTAGTTACTACATGTTCAGGTGCAACTACATCAGGAGGAATGGGAACCTTAAGAGGCACTTTATTAGTGGCGGTAATCCTAGTTAAAGGGCACGCGTTTCCAGTAAGGTGAAGGTCCTTCTGGTGGGTTTCCATTTATATCCAACATAATTAAAAACTTTTCTAGTATGTTTCCATTCTTTTCTCTTTTTATTTTTCTTAGAGGCAGATTTATCACGCACATTCATACTATTCACATGATCAATTAAACACATAGCATGATTAGCATCAAATAAACATTCATTACATACATAACAAAGAGCATGAGCACCTTTAACAGGATGCTTAACATGTTCATTACAGACATTTTTAGAATCAGAGTTCTGTTTATTCAACTTAGATTTAAACTTTTTATATTGGGACTTCTCACTTTTATTCTTTCTCATTACTACTTGGTGTTCGCGAAATCCTATCATTACTTGTATTGCATGAAGGCTTTGATCCGCTAGCACTAGTAGAAGGTTTTACTCCTGTAGAAGACAATAAAGGTCTGTTAGTTACTTTGGGCATATTGTTTGATGATGCAGCCATGTCAGCAAATTGAACTGTGTTCTTCTTATTGATAGGCGTGACCGCAACTAATTTCTTACTAAGTTTGTGAATATTAAGGAAAGTATCTTTAACATAACTTAGCAACTCTTGAATTAGCTTAACATACACACAGGCTGAGTAAGATGCGCTATCTATAGGGTTTCGTGATTTAGCTTGTTCAACTACCTCCCTAAGAATAGCAGCTTGTTCTATAGTATGCTTAAGGTAGTATTCATGAGTTTCCTTATTATTCTTAACCTGAGGAGCTAAAATTATTAGGTCAAGCTTATACATTCCTAGAGTCATAGTGGTAGCATTTAACATCTGGGCAGCATTATCAAATGTGTCCTTCCCTTTTAATTTTCTAAGATCATTTTTTAATGCTATTATGACAAACACTTTTTTCTGAAGTTGAGCATTTAAATTAGAAATTTCAACAGACTTTTGATTTACTTGATTAACCAAAGATTTAGTTTGTTCTTTAGCAAGAACACGTGATGGTTTAATTGAATCATAAAGTTGTTTATACGTCTGTTTCAAATGCTTATTTTTAGCAATTAGTCTTGTCACCCTATGTTCTAGTTCAATATTTATAGTCTCAATTTCATCAAAGTCCTTTTTCACACTTTCACTGGTAGAAGTTTCATTGATACGCTTAATGTGTGCTTTTAACTTCTTGATTGTCGTGTCTTTTGCCTGAAACCCGGCTTTCAAATTGTTTGATTCAAACAATTGATCAAAGGAAGGTTTAGTTTGGTTCACAGACGTGTTAGTCTTTTGAAAAATTTCTTTATTGAGTTGCATTGCAATTTCAAGAGAAATGCAGTGTTGTTCAAGTTTAGAAAATCTTTTTGAAAGTTTATTGTATTCATCTTTTTCAACCATGTTGTGTTGTTTGATAAGCTCAGCTTCAAGTTCCAGACACTTGTTGCACATTTCCATATAATTCACAAAATCATTCATGATAACAGAAGAATTCACTTTTACAGAAGTATTCACATCTACAGAAGAATTCACAACAATATTCACAATATCTTAAGAAATGATTTGATCCAAGAGTCAATTGTTTTCAGTCAAAAATTGTTTCTATTGAATTTCAAAACATTGTTTGTCTAAATGATACTGTTGAATAGCAGCGTCCATCTGGTTAAAAACTATTTGTACTTCTGTTACCTCATTTAAAAGATCTTTATCAAAAACTTTAAATATGTATTTTAAAGTCTTTAAAAATGGTATTATTTCATTTTGAAAAATAGCTTTTGTGTGTTCGAAACCCCATTCCCCTTTTGTTAAAGCATTGGGTGTGATCCGCTTTTTCACCACATTGTCAAATTGGCTAAGATGGTATTTAAGCTTTTTAAGGCTTGTATTAACCAGGCTTACCTTAGGAAGTTTCCGAGGAGCCTTAATTTTGACAGGCGAAGAAGCAGATTGGTCAATAATAGGGTGTAAAGCTTGTTCATTAGACAGTTCTCGTTGTGGGACAAAACGTTTACCAAAATCTTCAGATAATCGATTTAACTCAGCATAATCAATTGGTTTAGTGTTAACTTTATTTTCTAAGACCATTGGATCACTTTGTTTTAAAAACATTTTAGATCGACTCTCTTCTTCAAGTATTAAAGTCTCTTCAAAATCAGCAATTGAAATCACATTGGTTTCCTTAGCAATAACATTGTCGTCATACAACATTGGCCTAATCTGCTAAGCTTTCTTAAGATAGAAAGGATTTTGAAAACGACGAGCTTGTTTCAGGTTGTTATCATAGAAAACTTGTGATTTCGTGAGCATATGCACAGTTTGCACTGATTGACCCATTTTACAAACAATGTTGTCCAGTTCTTTAACTTTCTTTTCTAAACCAATTTTTGTATAAATATTCTTAGCTTCTTTTTCCTTGGATTCGTTTTTAAAAATATTAAATGTTTTTGTTAACAATTCCTTTTCCTTTGTTTGTTCAGAAAGAGTTTGTTTAAGATTGTTAATTTCTTTTTCAAAACCCACAAACTGTGCATTTTTCTCCTAAATTATAACATCTATTATAAGCTTTTCTCGAGTACCTAAATCCACATTTTGTCTTTCTTCTAGCAATTTTACCCGTTCTTTGTATCTTTCAAGCTCAGCAGATAAGGTTTCATTGGCAATTATATTGTCATTATTGACCTTGTTACAGTTAGTTACTTGATTTGACAGTTGTTCAAACACAGATAATATCAAGGCATCTTGTTGTGAAGAAGAGTCTGTATCCTGAATAGCTACAGTTTGTGATTTAATCAGATACTGAGAGTACGGAATAACTATCACTATGTATCTCATTCTCTGAATGTTCCACAAAATGAGAAGGTTCAGAATACATAATCTCTTGCACACTTTGATTGAGCATATCATTATGAGTATTGTCAGAGATTGGTACCTCAAAGAGAACATCTGATCCGTAACTAGACAAATTGGCCATAAGAACTGCTTTGGCTGTAGAGATCTCATCACAGTAAGAATCATATGCATCCAAATCATCTGCTTGATAAGCTGCATTGTGTGTGATGACCGACTGTGTAACTGGACCTTCTGTAATACCAAGATCTGCCAAGAATTCCAATTCTTCCTCAGTGAGAACTTTACCATTTCCTTGAGCTTCAACCAATAGAACTTTTTCCCTGAACCACGTAGCATCCCTTTTCCTCTTTGGCTTTAGACACTGTCTTGCCATATGACCTTCCCTTTGGCAGTTAAAACACTTCACAATCCTTTGTTGACCTGAATAATTCCCTCCTGTTCCTGAAGTATTAGCTCTTGTTCCTGAAGTACCAGCAGCATAAGAATTTTGTCTCCCTTGAAGTGGTTGAACAATCATTCTACCATCATAAATAGTTGCTTGTTGTATTGGATTGGATGAGTTTCTTAGCTTATTGTTGGTAGATGGGAAACGAGATGTGACGACAGTAGACAGAAATGACATCATTTTGTTGATGGCATCAATAGGGTCATCTCCTTGCTTAAACACAGAAACTGCTAGACCAGAGTCTATTTGAGGAAACTCAGCAAGGTATATCTGTTGATTAACTGTGAAGACAGTATATTCAATTTGAGGAAAAGATTGTAGTTGTGGACAAGCCTTTTGATGAACGGTTGATGAGTAAGCATGTAGATACGATGATGATGGATAAGTGATTGCATGTGGTGTGGATGGATAAGTAGTTGAGTAATGTTATGTGGGATGAGTTGATCCATATTAATGAGACTGAGATGGTGAAAACTGTTGTTGAAACTGAGGATTGTTGTATGAAGACTGATAAGTGTTGAAGTGAGGTGTGTCATTTGATGTTGACATAGTGTAAGTGGATCTTGATTGCGTTCACGCATAAGACAGACTTCATTTGCATGGAGTTTGTGTTGTTCAAGATATGCATAAAGTTGATCAAAGTTTGGTAGTATGCAAATCTTTTACAAGTTGACATCTGTACAAAACTTACTCCTAAATTCCAGGTGGGAGATGTTAAGAACTTGGATTAACTTGAAATTTGCCTCAGTTTCTGCTTGTAAAATGTTCATGTCATGATCTGAAGGGTGAATTCAAGTAATATAATGAGTGATTCCTCCTTGATGTGAGCAAACTTATCAAATGCATATTCAGTTTGCACTCCCTTTCCTGCTTTGTCAACGAGGTACCTTGCATAAGAAGTTGAACTTTTCCCCATAGATCCTTGGCAACTTTGTGATGATTGACAAGTGAATAGATTTCAGTTGGTAGATCTTGAAGAATGATATTAATTGCCTTAATGTCACAATCAGCTTGAAGTTTCTCTGTTAGTAGAAAATTCTTTTATTTTCTATTAGTCCTGGTCACCCCATTTTCTTCAATCGTAGGCCAAATGAGTGGACCATGTTCAACTGATTCAAGTATCATTCTTACATGCTCTCTGTTTTGCATGTATAGTTCCATTCTACTTTTCCAAGAATCATACAGGTCTTTGTATCATTGGTGGTACGATGTTAGCCACCTAGAAAGTCATCATGTATTCAGCAAGGTTAGTCATTGTTACTTTGATGTTATAAGATTACTTGTTGATCAAACGATGATTGAAAGTAATTGTGTTTTTAGTGAGTAGTCTTTTGAGTGTTTGTAAGTCTTGAAACTATACAGGATTTTACAACTATTGATAAAACCGGGAAGACAAGTGAATGTTTCACTGGATTTTACAAATCACAAAGATTAACCGTATAAGTTACTTTAGCAAATTTAAGTTTTTAACTTTAGTTAAGCTGAGAATTAATTTTCTTTTGAATGTGTTAAATGCCTGTAAAGGGAAGTTGTTAAATTCTCCATTCTAAGGATCGTTGGTAAATTCGCCTTGTATAAGAAATTTGTAATTTACTTAGTGATTGAAGTTGTCTAATTCTATTTGGCTGGAACTGCGTTAATTCGCCTTGCCTTGGAAAACTGTTAATTCACCTTGCCTTGGAATCGCTAATTCTCCTTGCACTAAAGGTTGCTAATTCGCCTTGTAAAGAAAGTTGTTAATTCGTCTTGGCTTGGAAAACTGTTAATTCGCTTTGCCTTGGAAAACTGTTAATTCTCCTTGCTTTGGAATTGCTAATTCGCCTTGCACTGAAGGTTGATAAATCGCCTTGTACTGAATGCTTGTTAAATCGTCATGCAAAGAGGATTTGTTAAATCGCCTTGCAAAGAAGCCTTGTTAACTCACCTTCACCTGCAATTGCTAAATCGCCTTCTACAAGTCAGAAACTCAAAGTTTTCAAAACACAAAAAGACTCACCTTTGATCGTTTTTCCCAAAATTTCTTGTACAACTAGTATTAATAAGCCTGTAGGTACCTTAAAAATGCAAACTTTATGGTTTTTTAAGCCAAAAAATTTAAAATCAAGATTTGTACCTTATCAAGCTTTTTGAACACAAAATGCACAAAAAATTGATGTTTTCTTTGATTCAAAGCTTGTACAGCTATATCCAAGGATACTAGATCAGATTTACCTACGTAAATGATCTTTTAGTGTACAATATAGCTTCAAAAATAAGAAGAACAAGAATAAAAGGCACGGTTTAAACAAACAAAACAAGAAACAAACACAAAAACTAAGCAAAATCACTCTATGGCTCTTGATACCAATCGTAGAATACTTATGTAATCAATAACACCAAAGAACTATGAAGAAATCTAGAGAGAGAAAGAGGTTGGAAGGATGTTTCTAGTAAGAGAAAGTAAACAAGAAATAAACACTTAGATTATGAGAAAAGAAACAACCAACCAACACCCTTTCCATGTGTGGAGAGGGTATTTATACACTTGATAGGGGCCGACCTATGGACTAAGTTCATGGGTTTTCCATGGGCTTTTCCTAAGCTAGCCTATCTAATTTCCAAATGTTACTTTTTACGAGCTATCAAACGATATAATGGAAGTGACCGATACTTTTCATGATCCTAACAATCTACCCCACATCAATCATGGTATTTCCAATTGCTCAATCTTTGCCTTGTAAATCTGGTTTCTGCAATATTTAACTAAAAATGCGATGGTAAACTTGATCTTGTTTCATAGAGTTATTTAAAAGACTCTTCCTTCCATGGTACATCCTGATCTGTGTACTTTTATTTAAGCTCATGTTATATAACAACCCACAATTTTTCCTCAATGTAATTTCCACCTATTATATTAAATATAACCATTTTTACAGAAATATTTTTGTTTTATTCCATCCATTATGTAACGTAACTTACATTTCTAAAGTAAACGAGCTCACACACACCTACCAATGCCAATTCCATCAACGTTTATGTAAAATGAACATTATAATATGTCAAGTAATAGGTTCTAATATCCACTTTTACCACATACGTTATCTATATAACGTACTATCCATAACGTTTATTATAAAACGGATTTATACGTTAGCGTTTATATCAAAACCCCGGCTACATGTAATGTTTCCATACAATATGAATGTACAAACTTATAAGGCATGTGTACAAGGTTACAATGCATGATTTTTGAATATATTTTCCCTCCAAACCCTAGTACAACTCCATTAAGCCCTAGGTACAACCCGATTATGCACAACATTCAAATTAAGCCATTTTCCTTCCAAAATCTATAGGCATTTCATACCACCATTCTAGCACGAGTTACAAGTCCCCAATGCACCACATTTAAACACCATTTTCCCTCCATTTCACTCTACACACTCGTCCTAATCTAACCCTAACCCTAAACTAAAACCCTAGCAAACCCAAAACCCCCTAACTAGTTTTTAAAACAAGTCCTAACCTAGCTAGCTCCTTCTACACCTTGTAACCACCTTGTGCTCCAAGTAAACCACCTAGTCACCTCCTTTCACCACCATGCTACCACCTCACCACCTCTTTGTTACCTTTTTGTCACCTCCTTGGTGAACCAATCCCTTCCAACCCTTAAACACCTCTCTAAGCTACCCTCCTAGCTTTTAATAGTCACCATTTCTAAGCTTGGCCACCACTCCTTCACTACTTGGCCACCACTCCAAGTTTCGAGCCCTATATATAGCCAAAACATGCACACCTCCATAACTTACCATTAAATCAAACACAACCTCAAAAATCAGGTTCTAGCCAAGCTAAGGAAAGGAAGGAAAAGTCTTTAAGCTATTTTAGAACTAAGGAATAAGAGAAGAAGAGTTCTTAATTCATCTCCTAAAGATTTTGACCCATATCAACCCATTTTGACCCATTCAAGCTCTTGTGTTGGGAATTATATTTGAGTTGATAAGACAAAACATATAAAAGATGAAGGACTTAAAAGACAAAGGAGGAATTTTTCAAATGATGAAAGATTACAGAAGATTATTATAAAAGTTAGAAAGATTTAGTTGTTTCCTAATACTTATCCTTTGTAAAACCTAATATCTCTATTATATAAAGAGATATATGTTATTAGGTTTAGGTGTACAAGTCGTGAGTTCCATAGTGTACCTAAATGTGTGTGTATGTGTGTGTGTGTGTGTGTTCCTAGCGTAAGAATATAGACGCCATATGTAGTATTAGCCTTAAGGTCAAGGTAACTTGATCCTGTTACAGTTCATTGATGTAACCGTATTATTCTGATCAAATAATATTGGGGCTTGGAGTGTTAATAAAAGAAAAACCTTGTTATGATAACTTTGATTTGTTTTTATTTCATTGCATGTTATTGTCTTTGTTATCATGATCTTAGATGAGGTCTAAACAATCTTGAGCTATATACGATCCAAGAACTATCACGTGTTTTGGTTTTATCAGGTGGTATCAGAGCCCGGTGGCTCTCGATCTAGGATCTACAAGGTTTGTTTTGATGTCGGTTTTATGAAGTAAAGATATGTCAAATTTTTCTGGCTTTGGTTTTAGGTCAAAATTGGTGAAACTAGGGTTTTTCAGCAAACCCTAGGTTGTTTTTGTTTCAAGATCAGATTCGACAAGGGCAGCAAGTGTACAAGAAAGTGTCAAAACAGATTGGAGTTTATGACAAGGTTTCAAGGTTTTAACGAAACCCTAATTTAGGGTTTTATACTAAATCGGTTGCTATTTTTAGTTTTTGGTGACACGAAAAAGAAGAAGCTGCAATGATGACGATTAGGGTTTGACATAAACCTTAATTTAATGAAGATACAAGGAGTACAGATGCACGATCATCCTGGTGTGAATGATGTTGCTGTGTTTGTGTCATGGTTTGAAGAAGATGCATCATAAAAACCCTAATTCTAAATGTTATGGAGAGGTTCTGATGAGTTAATCATTGGAACGATTAAAAGTAACTCGGCAGTGTCATTACTGGTAGTAAAAGTTCGACTGATGTTGGTGGCGAATGGTTAGCTTAATGCTGCTCATTTATTGTTAAAGTGATGCTAAGTGTTATTAGTGGTGCCATGGGATGATTTGTACTGCAAAGGACGACACAAGGTAACTTAGTACTGTTTAGATTCGAGTTAATACTGCCATAGTAAGTTACAACTGCTAAAAGAAAAGGTTAATACTGTTTGAACATATTAGTATTGCCAGTTACATCTTTCTACTGCCAACGTTTTACTACTGCTTGGGATCAAATGTTGGGTTGTACTATTTTATGGCTGCTAATAGTTTTTGCTACCAAGTCGATTAGGCTTAAATGTGATTTTATTTTGATGATTGTATCACATTAGAAGGTTGACAAGGTGTAGTTAAAGTTTGGTATTAACATGTGGTGAAATTTTTAGAAGCGTGTTCATGGTTAATAGGTTGTTAATAATGCTATTGGAAGTGAGAAAGCAGTTTTATGTTAAAAAGTTTATACTACTCGTTGCATTTTAGTACTGCTATTGGAGAGCAGTTACTACTGCCAGTTACGTCCAATATCAGACAGGGACGAGTTTTAGTTATCGGTTGGTTTGGAGATATCGGACAACACACAGGAAGAATGTTTTTGGATTTGGTTTATTTGATCTTAATAGATTTAAAGGCTCGTATTATTGGTTTAATTGGTTACGAAGACGATTATTTATCATTTATTTGAAGTTGAAGTGGAGTTTCACAGGTTTGTGTTCTTATCATATCTTAAACGGCTCACAATGTTTAGATATAACTTGTTCGTGCTTAGAAACGATGTGACGAAGACTTGACAAATCTAGCAAAGGTGTGTGATTTACAAACTTATGGTGCTCAATGCTCACATTTGCTATCACTTTGGTTAGTGTCTCATAGAAGATGAGGATTTTGTCAAGAGGTTGCGATCTACTTATACTTTGGTCTTGGTATGAGTTTGATGTCACGTGGATAATACAAGATAAAAGACATAAGTTTGGGTTATTCTACTTCAACATCAAGTTTGTTATACTTAGTTTTCTTTATCAGTGATCATTTCATAGAGCCTACAGAATTGAAGATTCAAGAAATGGTTAACATATGGGTTTCAGGGGAAGCTTATTGTTAAAATGTTTAACCATTTACATGTACCACATGAGGTGAAGGTTTTTACTACTGTAAGTCATTATTACTACTGCTAGTTTATGTTTCTACTGCTCAAGTTCATTTATCTTAAGGTGCATCATGGAGGGTAATTTGAGTTGTTGGAAGGCTAGATTAGAAGTATGATAGTGGTTTGTGGTTGTCGAAATCAAAGTTGCATCTACTTATAGTCCCCTATTTGATTATGACAAAAAAGGGAAGAAGGCGTTACAAAGATGATTTGCAACTTGTAGATCCTTAGTGGTATAGTTCTATTCTTTTCTCATCACTTCCAGGTGTGTTAACTCCTGGGAGAGGTGAATCATAGGAATGTTTAGATGCCCTCTCAGACCTAGTCTGAGCAATGACATCCCCCATGGCTTCTTAGCACCTGGGTCTATCACCTGAACTAATTTCATGAGAAAGAGGATCATTAGACATTGCTGTAGATTGGGTCTTAGTTATGTTACCACTAGCCTGTGCTGCATCTAAGCTATCAGCAGTAGTGGTAGCCCTCACCACTCTGTCATCCCACTCCGTAAATACAGCCTCATCTGCTACATTTGGTATAGGCACACTAGTATGAGGTCACTAAGTGACCTCTTTAAGGCTTGCCTAGGTGTTTGGGTATTTTGGGGTGATGATGATTTAGTAATAGGGATTTGTTCTTTAATAATGGGTTGAGTAGTAGAAGGTGCTGGTTAGGGTTCAGTGGGGTTTCCTAAACCTTCACCCTCTACTACTGGTGGTGCCAACATTGATGCAAACAATGGAGTAATTCTTCTTGAAAAATCTTTTCCTTTTCTTTTCATGTTAGTGAAAACCTTTTTAGTATGTACATGTGTTTTATAAATATCATTAAAATGTTCTACAAGAGAAATCTATTTTTAAAAAGAGTTGTAAAAACCTTGGATACATTAAAAATTTCTTTGTATTGGTATCCAAGTTCCTCAACATACCATCAAAAATGAGTTTAGAAAAGTTAACCTTTTGACCATTAGCTAAACAAATGATGCAGTTGTATTTTAGTGGAAAATTCTTCCAAGAAGTAGATTTTGAACTTAAGGAATGTAATAGGTATGTATGATGGTACTTCCATTGAGGGGAGGTGGAGAGCTTTTATGAAAGTACAGTTTTTCAGAATCATCTCATACCCATCAATACAAGGTTTTCAAAATGTTTCATTTGTTAGACAAGTAATACCATCTTTTCTTAATAAGTGAGATCACTCCATCACTGATGATTCTGATACTTATATCTGTCTTGCCATCATAATATGGATGAATTTTCTTCATATCATTGATTGTTTATTAAATGTGGCAGTTATTCCAAAACTGTTCAATATAGGAAGCATAGATAGTAGGCCTTACAGTTAAGGTATAGTGTATAGGGCTAGTAGTAAGAAAGTCCACTATCTCATGAAAATCTGCATTCCTATCTGTTCTTTCCAAGCAAGCAACCATATTGTGTTGATCAACAACTTTATCCGCCACTAGATGATTAATTTCTAGAGTCCGATGATAAATTGAAGTCGGTTTGTGAATTTTAAGAGCCGTTTTAGGTTCGCGTGTATCAGAATGATTTGATGTAGTAGGAATACGCTATTATAGTAAACAAGGAAATATATAGTAGGGGGAAACTGTTTATTGACCAAGATTTCATCAGCAGGTTTTTTGTAACTCCAACGGTAAACCCACACAATTCTAACTTTGGTAACTGTACTAAACTTTTGCCTAGTTGAACCAACTTTCGCACTCTGCACAAATCTGGGGCCCTTAAGTTAGCATTAACCTTACAGCTACCAGTTTTAACTCAAATTCTAGATATACTATCTATTCAAACCACACCAATATAAATCTAAACAAAAACATATCTTCGAGTAAGTAATCCAATACTAGCAATCAGAAAGTTAAACCTACTAACATCAAATGCCTTTGTGAGTAGATCAACAATATTGTGATCTGTATGTATCTTAATTACTTGAATGAGCCTCTTCTCATAAAAATCTCTGATGAAATGGTGCCTTATTTCAATGTGCTTGGTTTTAGAGGTGTAACATAGGTTTCTTCAAATACACTGTGCTTCATTATCATGTAAAGCTTGGTGTTATGAAATTAAACCATTATCAAGCATTGATTTTGGATCAAAACCACCTGTCACTAGCATTAGCAGCAACAACATACTCTGCTTTAGTAGTGGAGTTGGCAACTATAGTTTGCTTTTTTACATTGCCATGAAATCAACCTTTTGCTAAGAAATTGACAATCTCTTATTGTGGATTTCTTGTGTTAGCCTCAAAATATTGAGCCGAACTGGAAGTTCGTTCATTACGTGTACGAGTCTCGGTCATTTAATTAGTTAATGTTGCTTAGAGTATAATTTCAGGAATTCGGGCATCGATAGATTATCTAAATATTGTATATGTTATGGTTTAATCCAAGCAAAACCGAGCGGGTCATAGTCAATTATCATGAAAGTCACTTTAATGTGTTGGGGCGTATATAAGTTATTATCCTCTTTGGAAAAGTTAGTTGTTCATTTTCTAAATAATATCATTTTCCATAATCTCTCTCTCTCTCTCTTCTTTCTCTCTAGAATAACTCACATATCTTTATCCTTCTTAGATCAAATTGTGTATGATGATATATTTTATGAAGTGTTAAAGGATCTACAATTGGCTTTAAGAGAAAGGTAGGTTCGTGTCGATTTGATGTGTGGTTAATTAGCTCAATCGTGTTATTTTGTGAAAGAAATACCCACGGTCAATTTTTTTTGGGTTAATGATTGTTAATCTTGAATCTTCTCTGTTAACACATCAAAGAGGTAGGTCTGGATCAATTGCGTGTGTTATACATGCTTAAGTTCGAAATATAAGCTTTATAAAGGTTGGGTGTTCTTCGTGGAGAGTTGCTTATTTGTGACGATCAGAAGTAAAAACTGTTATAGGAGCTTAATTTCTTAAGATATCTTCTTTGTATTGAATATTTTCTAGTTATTTCGTGGTAAAAGTTCTTTTGGATTGAATTTGGCAAAATTGTGTTCTAGTGTCTTGGTGAGGTTTGCATATTATCATCATTGTCTAGGTGGCGAGATTGAAAGGTTAGGGGACATGATCATTGATTTTATAGGAAATAGTGTACGGCGGTTTGACTTGTCAATAGGAGAGTTGAGTATAAATAATATATTTATCAAGCGGCGGTTTGCCATTTATGGCGAGTTGCCTATTTACGGTGGAGAGTTGAGCAGGCGGCGAGTTGCTAACATAACCGGCGAGTGTAATTCTTTAAAGGCGGTTTGATTTTTTTCAATCGGCGAGTTGCTATAGCTGGCAGGCGAGTTAAGAATAGAAAACAATCAAGGCAGCGAGTTACTTATTTTGCCAGCGGTTTGCTATTTAAAATAAGGAGCGGTTTGTTTTTATTGTCACTGCGGTTGATTATTTTACACTGCCGGCGAGTTAGCAAATACTGAAGGCGGTTTGCTCAACACCTAATGCAGCGGTTTGATTAAAAAAAATCCAACATTGATGCAGTTTGATTAAAAATGTTGGCGGTTTGCTCAACACCAACATTGATGCAAACAATGGAGTAATTCTTCTTGAAAAATCTTTTCCTTTTCTTTTCATGTTAGTGAAAACCTTTTTAGTATGTACATGTGTTTTATAAATATCATTAAAATGTTCTACAAGAGAAATCTGATTATTCAAAAAGAGTTGTAAAAACCTTGGATACATTAAAAATTTCTTTGTATTGGTATCTAGTATCATCAACATACCATCAAAAATAGTTTTGAAACAGTTAACTTTTGACAATAGCTAACACAAAAGGACTGCAGATGCCTATATTAGTGGAAAATTACATTCCAAGAATGTTGATTTTGACATTAAGCAATGTTAAAATGGTATGTATGGGTTAATTCACTGAGGGATGAAGAGTGCTTTTGGAAAAGTAGTTTGTCAGAATCTCTCTCATACCCCATCAATACATCGGTTTTCAAAAATGGTTTATTTTTAGAAACGTATACCTCTTCTCATTAAAGTGAAGATCACTCCTCACTGATGATTCTGATATTACTATTGTCTTGCCATCAACTGTGGCATGAATTTTCTTCACATCATTGATTGTTTAAGAATGTGCAGTATTCCAAAACTGTTCAATATAGGAAGCATAGATAGTAGGCCTTACAGTTAAGGCATAATGTATAGGGCTAGTAGTAAGAAAGTCCACTATCTCATGAAAATCTGCATTCCTATATGTTCTTTCCAAGCAAGCAACCATATTGTGTTGATCAACAAACTTCAAATCCGCCATAGATGATTAATTTATGGAGTCGATGTTAATGAAATGTAGGTTTGTGAAATTTTAGAGGTTTTAGTGTTCGAGGGGGGGGGAGGGGTAATATAGAATGTCTTGTGCTGTCGAATACGCTTATATAGGTAAAAAAGGAAACCTATAATAGTAGGAAACTGTTTATTAACCAAAATTTCACTCAGCAGTTGTAACTCCAACGGTAACCAACAAGTACTAACTTTGGCTCAACAGTACTAACTTTTGCCTAGTTTGCCACAAACTCTTTACCAAAAGCCACCAATCCTGCCTAGCAGTTTTAAACTTAACAATACAGTTTTTAACCTTCAAATTCATCATAATACTATTTCATATACCAACAACCAATCATAATTCTAACAATACATTATCTTCCGAGGATTAAGTAATCCATTACTAGCAAATCAGAAAGTTAAACCTGTACATCTTTACCTTTGTGAGAAGATCAACAACATTGTGATCTGTATGTATCTTAATTACTTGAATGAGGACTTTACTCTATTTAAATCTCTGATGAAATGGTGCATTATTTCTATGTGCTAGTTTTAGAGTTTATAACATTGGATTCTTCACATTACAAATGGTGGATCTTCATTATAATTTTGGTAATTTGTGTCATGGAAATTAAAACCATAAATCAAAGCATTTGTATTGGATCCACAAACACATGTCCATTGCATTAGCAGCAGCAACATAAAATTTCTTTTGTTTAGTAGTGGAGTTGGCAACTATAGTTTGCTTTTTACATTGCCATGAAATCAACCTTTTGCTAAGAAATTGACAACCTCTTATTGTGGATTTCCTGTGTTAGCCTCAAAATATTGAGCCAAACTGGAAGTTCGTTCATTATGTGTACGAGTCTCGGTCATTTAATTAGTTAATGTTGTAATAGTATAATATCGGGAATCGGGCTCTTTAGTTAAACTAATATTGTATATATTTCGGGTTTAATCCCAAGCAAAACCCGAGCCCGGGTCCTAGTCAATTATCCCGAATGTCACTTAATGGGTCGGGGTATATAAGTAACTTTTCCTCTTTGGAAAAGTTAGTTGTTCATTTTCTAAATAATATCATTTTCTATAATCTCTCTCTCTCTCTTCTTTCTCTCTCTAGAACAACTCACATCTCTTTCTCATTTCTAGATCAAATTCGTGTATGATATATATGTTATGAAGTGTTAAACGGGATCCTACAATTGGCATCAGGGCAAAGGTTGGATTCGTGTCTGATTTGTGTGGTTAAATAAGCTTAAATTCGTGGCTTATTTTGTGAAAAATACCCACGGCTCCAAATTTTTTTTGGGTCAAATAGTTTGTTAATCTTGATCTTCTCTTGTTCTACACATCAAAGAGGTGCTTGGTTGTATCAATTCGTGTGTTCTTACAAGGCTTCAAGTTCGAAAAATAGTTTTAAAGGTGGTGTTCTTGTGGAGAGTTGCTTCATTTTGTGACGATCAAGAAGAAATACATGTTTTAGAAGCTTAATCTTAATATATCTTCTTAGTATTGCATGTTATAGCTCCCCTCCTATTTCGTGGTTATAAAGTTCATATGATTGATTTATGGCAAAACTTCGTTCTAGCTGTTCTTGGTGGTGGATCTTGCATATTATATCATTGTTTCTAGGTGGCGAGTTGGGACATAGGTTAGGGCGACAAGATCCTTGATTTAAGGAATAATGTCACTGCGGTTTGACTTGGTCAATGACGAGTTGAGTATAATAATAATATTTATCAGCCGGTGGTTTGCCATTCTTGTGGCGAGTTGTCTTTTAGGTGGCGAGTTGAGCAGGCGGCGAGTTGTTCACATAACCGGCGAGTTGTCATCTTTCAAGGCGGTTTGATTTGTTTTCAATCGGCGAGTTGCTATGCTAGGCGGCGAGTTAAGATAGAAAATCAAGGCAACGAGTTACTCAATTTTGCCAGCGGTTTGTGATTAAAATAAGGACGACGGTTTGCTTAATAGTCACAGCGGTTTGATTATTTTATACTGCCGGTGAGTTAGCAAATATTGAAGGCTGTTTGCTCAACACCTAACGCAGCGGTTTGATTTAAAAAAAAACCAACATTGATGCGGTTTGATTAAAAATGTTGGCGGTTTGCTCAACACCAACATTGATGCAAACAAGGAGTTAATTCTTCTTGAAAATCTTTTCTTTTCTTTTCATGTTTGAAAAACCTTTTTAGTATGACAATGTGTTTCCTAAATATCATTATAATGTTTACAAGAGAAATCTGATTACTTCGAAAGATGAAAAAAACTTAGCATACATTAAAAATTTCATTTGTATCTGGTATCAATAAGTTCTAAAACATACCATCTAAAATTAGGTTTAGAAACAGTAAACTTTTGTCCATTAGCTAATACAAACATTACTGCAGATGTATATTAGTGGAATTCATTCCATAGAAGTAGATTTTTGAACTTAAGCAAATGTATAAAATAGGTATGTATGAGGGTACTTACATTGAGGGAGAGAGGCTTTATGAAAAGTACGTTTGTCAGAATCATCTCATACCCATTCAATACAGGTTTCAAAATTAGTTTCATTTTTAACAGTATACTATCTTCAATCATAAAGTGAAGATATTCCATCACTGATGATTTGTTATTACTATTGTCTTGCATTCAACTGTGGTCATGAATTTTCTCCATCATTGATTGGTAAGAATGTGACAGTATTCCAAAGAAGCATAGATAGTAGGACTTACAGTTAAGGCATAGTGTATAGGGCTAGTAGTAAGAAAGTCTACTATCTCATGAAAATCAGCATTCCCATTTGTTCTTTCCAAGAAGGCCACCATGTTTTGTTGGTCAACAAATTGTAGATCAGCCATTGATGGTTAATTTTGACGATCGACGATGAATACGATTCGGGTTTGTAATTAAGAGTGTATGAGAGAATTAGATGAAGTTACTGTATGATGGAGAACGGTTTTATAGAGTTAATAGCAAACCTACTAGCGAAGAAACCGTTATATTTACACTAAACCCCCTCAGCAGTATTATCCCCAACGGTAACAAGCAGCAGTAACGGTAACCCAGCAGTACTAACTTTGGCTCAGCAGTACTAACTTTTGCCTAGCAGTACTAACTTTCGCCCAGCAGCACCAAATCCTGCCTAGCAGCATTAACCTTACAACTACCAGTTTTAACTCCAAATTCATCACTAATACTATCTTCAAACCACACCAATCATAAATCTAACAAACATATCTTCAGAGATTAAGTAATCCAATACTAGCAATCAAAAAGTTAAACCTGGTAACATCAAATGCCTTTGTGAGTAGATCAACAACATTGTGATCTGTATGTATCTTAATTACTTGAATGAGCCTCTTCTCATAAAAATCTCTAATGAAATGGTGCCTTATTTCAATGTGCTTGGTTTTAGAGTGAAACATTAGATTATTCACAATACAAATGGTGCTTTCATTATCAATGTAAATCTTGGTGTTCATGAAATTAAACCCATAATCAAGCATTTGATTTTGGATCCACAACACCTGTCCACAGCAATTAGCAGCAACAACATACTCTGCTTTAGTAGTGGAGTTGGCAACTATAGTTTGCTTTTTACATTGCCATGAAATCAACCTTTTGCTAAGAAATTGACAACCTCTTATTGTGGATTTCTTGTGTTAGCCTCAAAATATTGAGCTAAACTAGAAGTTCGTTCATTACGTGTACGAGTCTTGGTCATTTAATTAGTTAATGTTGTAATAGTATAATATCAGGAATCGGGCTCGATAGTTAATCTAATATTGTATATGTTTTGGGTTTAATCCCAAGCAAAACCCGAGCCCGGGTCCTAGTCAATTATCATGAACGTCACTTAATGTGTTGGGGGTATATAAGTAACTTTTCCTCTTTGGAAAAGTTAGTTGTTCATTTTCTAAATAATATCATTTTCCATAATCACTCTCTCTCTCTCTTCTTTCTCTCTCTAGAATAACTCACATCTCTTTATCATTTCTAGATCAAATTCGTGTATGATATATATGTTATGAAGTGTTAAACGGGATCCTACAATTGGCATTAGAGGAAAGGGTAGATTCGTGTCTGATTTGTGTGGTTAAATAAGCTCAAATTCGTGGCTTATTTTGTGAAAAAAAAATACCCACGGCTCAATTTTTTTTGGGTCTAATGGTTTGTTAATCTTGATCTTCTCTTGTTCTACACATCAAAGAGGCTAGGTTGTATCAATTTCGTGTTAGTTTGATAAGTCCTTAAAGTTTCAAAGTCTAGTCTAGCTTATTTAGTTCTCTAGCTTATTTGTAGTATGTGTTTCCTTGCTTATTTCCTGAGTTTGCCTGTTTCATGTTTAATTTCAGTAGCATAAGAGTTCCTCTAGCTTTGATTCCTTTGCATTCTTAGATTAAGCACATCATAAGCTTTCTAGATCACTTCTCCTTTTTAGATTTAAGCTTAATTTGAGTATTTTATGGCTGTTTAAGTGAAAATAAGCTCAAAACCTCACTTTCTGTAATCAGTTTAGAAATAAGCTCCTATTGAGCTTATTTGAGATTTTCAGTCCTTGAAGTTTTTATTAATTTTGTTCCCACTAGCTTCCTTTACAACTTTGCTTCTTTGAGTTTTTCATTTTAAGCACTTTTCAAATTTCACCTTAATTCGGGTCTTAGTTTGCTGTCGGGATAGATTCTTAGGGTAGAAAGTGTAACTTTTCGATTTAGGTTTAATTTTTAATTAGTTTAATTAAGAGTTAAATAAAAAGTAAAAAATTAGGGCTTTAATTTCTAGAAACCAAATCAAATATCTTTGCTTCATTCAAATCAGGATCCGATCCAAAACGTGGTTTCAATTGCACTAGTCATTGGGGAAAACGACCCGGGTGATCATACTTACCCGGTTAATTATACGTATTCTATATATATATATCTTTGTGAGTGGAATTGTCCAAGGGATACTTGGGGATTTCCTTAATTTCTCTATAAGTATATTATTTTATATGTATGTAAAACTGCAATCAGTTACACAAGCTCCAAGTTCGAAAAATAAGCTTTAAAAGGTTGGTGTTCTTCGTGGAGAGTTGATTCATTTGTGACGATCCAAGAAGAAATACATGTTATAGGAAGCTTAATCTTCATATATCTTCTTAGTATTGCATAGTTCTAGCTTATTTCGTGGTTAAAAAGTTCATATGGATTGATTTTGGCAAAATTCGTTCTAGTGTTCTTGGTGGAGGTTTGCATATTATATCATTGTTCTAGGTGGCGAGTTGACAGGTTAGGGGACAAGATCCTTGATTTAAGGAATAGTGTCACGGCGGTTTGACTTGGTCAATGGAGAGTTGAGTATAATAATAATATTTATCAGCTGGCGGTTTGCCATTCTTGTGGCGAGTTGCCTTTTAGGTGGCGAGTTGAGCAGGCGGCGAGTTGCTCACATAACCGGCGAGTTGTCATCTTTCAAGGCGGTTTGATTTGTTTTCAATCAGCGAGTTGCTATGCTAGGCGGCGAGTTAAGATAGAAAATCAAGGCAGCGAGTTACTCAATTTTGCCAGCGGTTTGCTATTAAAATAAGGATGGCGGTTTGCTTAATAGTCACAGTGGTTTGATTATTTAATACTGCCGGCGAGTTAGCAAATACTGAAGGCGGTTTGCTCAACACCTAATGCAGCGGTTTGATTAAAAAAAAAACCCAACATTGATGCGGTTTGATTAAAAATGTTGGCCCAACATACTTTGAAATAATGGAGTAACTGTCCCTGAAAAACCTTTGCCTTTTCTTCTCATATTAGCAAAAACTTTTTGAGTATGTTTAGGTGTTTCATAAGTATCATTAAAAGGTTCTGCAAGATTTTTAACTTGGTTATTCAAAAACAGTTGTAAAAACCTTGGATACATCAAAAACTTTTTAGAATTTGGATCCAAGTTTCTTAACATACCATCAAAAATTAATTTAGAAAAATTAAACTTTTGATTATTTGCCAAACATATAACTGCTGAAGCAATATTAGTTGAAAACTCATTCCAAGCAGTAGATTTTGAACTTAGACAATGTAAGATGGTATGTATAAGATACTTCCATTGAGGGGAAAAGAAAGCTTTTTGAAAAGTAAGTTTATCAGAAACAATTTCATATCCCATCAATGCAAGGTTTTCCAAAATTTCAGAATTTGTTAGACTAGTAACACCATCCTCATCATTAAAGTGAAGATTACTCCTCACTGATGATTCTGATATTACTATAGTCTTGCCATCAACCTTGGCATGTATTTGCGTTTCATTATTGACTATTTTGGACTTAGCAGTAGCCCAAAACTGCTCAATATAAGAAGCATAGATAGTAGGACTTATGGTTAAAGAATACCTGATAGTGCTAGCATTCAAGAAGTCCACTATCTGATGAAAATCAGCATTCCCCTCTGTTCTTTCCAAACAAGCAACCATATTGTGTTGATCAACAAACTTCAAATCCGCCATAGATGATTAATTTATGGAGTCGGTGATAAATTGAAGTGGGTTTGTGAATTTTGAGAGCGTTTTAGTGTTCGAGAGTATTAGAATGATCTTGATGTAGTCGAATACGCTTATATAGGTAAAAAAGGAAACCTATAATAGTAGGAAACTGTTTATTGACCAAGAATTTCACTCAGCAGTTGTAACTCCAACGGTAACCCAACAGTACTAACTTTGGCTCAACAGTACTAACTTTTGCCTAGTAGCACCAACTTTCGCCCAACAGCACCAAATCCTGCCTAGCAGCATTAACCTTACAACTACCAGTTTTAACTCCAAATTCATCACTAATACTATCTTCAAACCACACCAATCATAAATCTAACAAACATATCTTCAGAGATTAAGTAATCCAATACTAGCAATCAGAAAGTTAAACCTGCTAACATCAAATGCCTTTGTGAGTAGATCAACAACATTGTGATCTGTATGTATCTTAATTACTTGAATGAGCCTCTTCTCATAAAAATCTCTGATGAAATGGTGCCTTATTTCAATGTGCTTGGTTTTAGAGTGAAACATTGGATTCTTCACAATACAAATGGTGCTTTCATTATCAATGTAAATCTTGGTGTTCATGAAATTAAACCCATAATCAAGCATTTGATTTTGGATCCACAACACCTGTCCACAGCAATTAGCAGCAGCAACATACTCTGCTTTAGTAGTGGAGTTGGCAACTATAGTTTGCTTTTTACATTGCCATGAAATCAACCTTTTGCTAAGAAATTGACAACCTCTTATTGTGGATTTCCTGTGTTAGCCTCAAAATATTGAGCCGAACTGGAAGTTCGTTCATTACGTGTACGAGTCTCGGTCATTTAATTAGTTAATGTTGTAATAGTATAATATCAGGAATCGGGCTCGATAGTTAATCTAATATTGTATATGTTTCGGGTTTAATCCCAAGCAAAACCCGAGCCCGGGTCCTAGTCAATTATCCCGAACGTCACTTAATGTGTCGGGGTATATAAGTAACTTTTCCTCTTTGGAAAAGTTAGTTGTTCATTTTCTAAATAATATCATTTTCCATAATCTCTCTCTCTCTCTAGAACAACTCACCTCTCTTTCTCATTTCTAGATCAAATTCGTGTATGATATATATGTTATGAAGTGTTAAACGGGATCCTACAATTGGCATCAGAGCAAAGGGTGGATTCGTGTCTGATTTGTGTGGTTAAATAAGCTCAAATTCGTGGCTTATTTTGTGAAAAAATACCCACGGCTCAAATTTTTTTTGGGTCTAATGGTTTGTTAATCTTGATCTTCTCTTGTTCTACACATCAAAGAGGCTAGGTTGTATCAATTTCGTGTGTTATACAAGCTTCAAGTTCGAAAAATAAGCTTTAAAAGGTTGGTGTTCTTCGTGGAGAGTTGCTTCATTTGTGACGATCCAAGAAGAAATACATGTTATAGGAAGCTTAATCTTCATATATCTTCTTAGTATTGCATAGTTCTAGCTTATTTCGTGGTTAAAAAGTTCATATGGATTGATTTTGGCAAAATTCGTTCTAGTGTTCTTGGTGGAGGTTTGCATATTATATCATTGTTCTAGGTGGCGAGTTGACAGGTTAGGGGACAAGATCCTTGATTTAAGGAATAGTGTCACGGCGGTTTGACTTGGTCAATGGCGAGTTGAGTATAATAATAATATTTATCAGCCGGCGGTTTGCCATTCTTGTGGCGAGTTGCCTTTTAGGTGGCGAGTTGAGCAGGCGGCGAGTTGCTCACATAACCGGCGAGTTGTCATCTTTCAAGGCGGTTTGATTTGTTTTCAAACGGCGAGTTGCTAAGCTAGGCGGCGAGTTAAGATAGAAAATCAAGGCAGCGAGTTACTCAATTTTGCCAGCGGTTTGCTATTAAAATAAGGACGGCGGTTTGCTTAATAGTCACAGCGGTTTGATTATTTTATACTGCCGGCGAGTTAGCAAATACTGAAGGCGGTTTGCTCAACACCTAACGCAGCGGTTTGATTAAAAAATGTTGGCGGTTTGCTCAACACCAACATTGATGCAAACAATGAAGTAATTCTTCTTGAAAAATCTTTTCCTTTTCTTTTCATGTTAGTGAAAACCTTTTTAGTATGTACATGTGTTTTATAAATATAATTAAAATGTTCTACAAGAAATATCTGATTATTCAAAAAGAGTTGTAAAAACCTTGGATACATTAAAAATTTCTTTGTATTGGTTTAGAAAAGTTAAACTTTTAACCATTAGCTAAACAAATGACTGCAGATGCTATATAAGTGGAAAATTCATTCGAAGAAGTAGATTTTGAACTTAAGCAATGTAAAATGGTATGTATGAGGTACTTCTATTGAGGGGAGAAGAGAGCTTTTTGAAAAGTAAGTTTGTCAGAATCACTCTCATACCCCATCAATACAAGGTTTTCAAAAATAGTTTCATTTGTTAGACAAGTAATACCATCTTCATCATTAAAGTGAAGATCACTCCTCACTGATGATTCTGATATTACTATTGTCTTGCCATTAACTGTGGCATGAATTTTCTTCACATCATTGACCGTTTAAGAATGTGCAGTATTCCAAAACTATTCAATATAGGAAGCATAGATAGTAGGACTTACAGTTAAGGCATACTGTATAGGGCTAGTAGTAAGAAAGTCCACTATCTCATGAAAATTAGCATTCCTATCTGTTCTTTCCAAACAAGCAACCATATTGTGTTGATCAACAAACTTCAAATCCATCATAGATGATTAATTGATGATGAATTTATGGAGTTGGTGATAAGTTGAAGCGGGTTTGTAAATTTTGAGAGAGTTTTAGTGTTCGAGAGTATTAGAATGATCTTGGTGTAGTCGAATATGCTTATATAGGTAAATAAGGAAACCTACAATAGTAGGAAACTGTTTACTGACCAAGAATTTCGCTCAACAGTTATAACTCCAATGGTAACCCACCAGTACTAACTTTGGCTCAACAGTACTAACTTTTTCCTAGCAGTACTAACTTTTGCCCAGCAGCACCAAATCCTGCTTAGCAGCATTAACCTTACAACTACCAGTTTTAACTCCAAATTCATCACTAATACCATCTTTAAACCACACCAATCATAAATCTAACAAACACATCTTTAGAGATTAAGTAGTCCAATGCTAGCAATCAGAAAGTTAAACCTGCTAACGTCAAATGCCTTTATAAGTAGATTAACAACATTGTGATCTATATGTATCTTAATTACTTGAATGAGCCTCTTCTCATAAGAATCTCTGATGAAATGGTGCCTTATTTCAATGTGCTTGGTTTTAGAGTGAAACATTGGATTCTTCACAATACAAATGGTGCTTTCATTATCAATATGAATCTTGGTGTTCATGAAATTGAACCCATAATCAAGCATTTGATTTTGGATACACAACACCTGTCTACAACAATTAGCAGCAGCAACATACTCTGCTTCAGTAGCGGAGTTGGCAACTATAGTTTGCTTTTTACATTGCCATGAAATTAACCTTTTGCCAAGAAATTGATAACCTCCTATTGTGGATTTCATGTCAAGGCTAGCTCTAGCATAATCACTGTCAGAAAATGCTTCCAAGTCAAATGGTGAATCTCTAGGATACCAAAGGCCCAATTTAGGCTGACCTTTCAAGTATCTAAAGATCCTCTTCCTGCATGAAGATGTGAGACTTTAGGAGTAACTTGGAACCTTGCACAAGCACAAACAGCAAACATTATGTCAGGCCTAGAAGCTGTTAAGTACATCAATGATCTAATCATTGATCTATATAAGTGAACATCCACATCTTTAGCTTCTTCATCCTTGAGCAATGCCTTGTTAGTCTCTATTGGAATGCTTGCTGTCTTCACTGTCACAAAATCAAACTTCTTCAATACATCAGCCACATACTTATTTGGCTGATGAAGATTCCATCATCTTTCTGCTTTACCTGCAACCCTAAGAAGAAAGTGAGCTCCCCCATAGAACTTATCTGGAATCTCTT
>BQNB010076690.1:0-31082 GCA_026074375.1 Tanacetum coccineum
TGCTATCAAATCCCCGGCTTTTGTACACTCTTTTCTGTCTCGTGTCTGTTTGTCCGGTTTTGACTGTTTTCTTTTGATATTTGCATTATCCGTACCTACACATTCACAAAGACAAAACAAGCAATATTCAAGCATTTTAAGCACAATTTTATATTTTTAAGGCCATTTTTGATATAAAATGGATATGTGTTTTCACACATATCAGGATACCAAAGGCCCAATTTGGGTTGACCTTTTAGATATCTAAAGATTCTTTTTACTGCATGCAAATGGGAAACTTTTGGCTGAACATGAAATCTTAAGCATGCACAAACTGAGAACATAATATCTGGTCTTGAGGATGTAAGATACATCAATGACCCAATCATTGATCTGTATAAATGAACATCAACATCCTCACCATTTTCATCTTTTGTTAAAGCCTTGTATGTTTCTATAGGAGTACTGGCTGACCTTATACTTAAAAGGTCAAATTTATTCAGGATCTCCCCAACATACGTGTCCTGACTTATGAAGATCCCATTGTCTTTCTGCTTGACTTGTAAACCCAAGAAGAAAGTAAGTTCTCCCATTGAACTCATTTTAAATCTGATGTGCATTATCTGCTCAAAATCATCACATAAAGATTTCTTAGTGGAACCAAAGATGATGTCATCTACATATACTTGAACCAGTAGAATATCACCCTTGATCCCCTTTATGAATAAAGTCTTGTCAATTTGTCCCCTATGAAATCCATTATCCAGCAGATAGGTAGAAAGTGCTTTATACCAAGCTCTAGGAGCTTGATGTAGACCATATAAGGCCTTCTCCACTTTGTAAACTTTGTCTGGAAATTCTGGATCCACAAAACTTAGAGGTTCGCAAACATATACCTCCTCTTCAATAGTGCCATAAAGAAAAGCACTTTTAACATCCATCTGGTAACTGGGAAAGTTCCATAAATGAGGCAAAGGCCAAAAATATCCCTGAATTTCTTTCAACCTAGCAACAGGAGCAATAACCTCATCATTAATCAATGCCTTCGTTCTTGTCTTATATCCTTATGCTACCAGTCTGGCCTTTTGGTCCTTATACTATTCCCCTTCATCTTTCTTATTTCTATACACCTACTTGGTTACCGAAATAGCCTTTTTGCTTAAGGTAAGTCTCATACTAGAGTCCAAACTTTTTGAATCTTGAACTGAAGCAGCTCCTCTTGCATTGCTTCAACCCAACTTTCATCATTAAGGGCTTGAGTTATCTTTGTGGGTTCATGTTAAGAAAGGAAACAAGCAAATAAGCAGTTTTAGAAATCTTTATGATTTTTCCTTCTATTCTTTTGGATGTAGCTAATCATAGCATGTTCTCCAGAACTCTTCTTAATCTTGTTCCTTGTTTGAACAGCTAACTTTGGATCTCCTATAATCTAAGCTTTAGGATGAATAGTATGTATTCTAGTTGTAGGAATAGGACTGACAACAGTGAAAGGTTCCATGTTGTTAAAATCAGCCTCTGCACCCACAGTCTCATCGGCATTAGGATAATTGTGAGTTTCCAAGTCATCATCATCATAGGCATTTCCAAAAATGCCAATGCTTTGTATTTTAGTAGTATCCTCTAGTTTAGGCATGAGAGGATCATGTAGAGGACTGAATGTTTGATGCACTAGTAGAATTAAACACCCTTGGAATATGTTAGCAGTATGAACTGGAGTGTAACAGTATTAAATCTGCTAGTTACTACTGGCTCTAGGAAACCTTCTCTTGAAGAAGTGGCTATTACATTGTCGTTTCAAACTTTTTCTCTAACATCATTTGTTTATTTACTCTTTTTTTTTTTGCTCTGTAGCGCCTTCTCTTGATTCCTCATTCCTGTCAAGAACATTTAGTTAAGGCGTTATTCATATTTACTTGCTGGTCCTTGTATATTATTTTTACCAGCAACATCATCAGCTGTATCATCTCCAGCCTTGTCATTTGAGCTCTTGTAGCTTAAAGAGATAGAAGACCATAATGGAAACATAATATATTGTTGAGCAGACACATTCTCTTCTTCAGTATGTCCAGCATCAACATTTTTCTTTAAACCTGTATCACCATTAGTTTCTTGTGGACCAGCATTTTTGTTAGTTTGATTCCCTGTAGTAACTGGTTGATAATTCATAGAATTTGTTAAGGAATCAATATAAAAAAGCCAGTTAGGCTCTTCCTTGTCCTGCCGAATATTTGGTTTATTTCAAGGAAAAGGTTTACATGCAGATTCTCTTTAACTTTTCATGTTGTAAAAATCATAAAAAAAATTAAAAATTTAAAACAAATATATGTTAAATTTTATTTTTATTAAACGGTTTCAGTATAAATACCATAAAAAGCCTTGCTGTCACAAAAGTACCCAACAAAAATCCTTCTTCAGCCTTCCTAATCAAAATTTACCTAAAGGGTCCAAGGGAGTTAGGATAGTGACAGGACATCAAAAGGTCTCAGGAAACTTATGCATGGATGGCCTCCAATAATAAGTTCCATAGAGTGTCTTGTTATGAGGCTTTGGTCTACTAAAACCCTATTCCGAAATAGCAAAGCAGTATTAAACTGCTTTCAACCAAATATTTATAGGTAGAAGTGAGTCTGCTAGCATAGTCTAGCTTTGGCCTCAATCTGGGTTTGTTCTTTTTCTCTCAGCAATCCATTTTGTTTATGGAGTTTTCGGCAACACTATATTCCCTTTTTATCCCTTTTTGCCCACAGAATTAATCCATTTGGCCTGTTTTTGAAATTCTGTCCCATTATCAGACATGATTACTCTATCCTTATGTTACAATGGTTTTTACTTCTGTTATAAATTTCTTAAGAAACCACTTAGTCTCACGCTTAGTGCTAAGCAGAAAACCCAGCTAAATATGCTAAAGTCATATAAGTCACTATTAAGGCAAATAGGTCTTAGGTTGATACCTCCTTACAGATGTTGGATCAAATAAGTTCCATATGCGGAATCTGTTAAAGGTTGGCTGATAGTTAGAGCTCACAAGTTTGGCCTTTACAAGAGGCTTTTGTGTTGCTTTCCCTTCTGACAAGCCAACACACGTCTGATCATTTTCCAAAAGTCTTTGAAGGAAAAGACCTTCTTACAAGGTTTCCCTTTACTAGTTTGTTTCACTGTTTTAAAATTCACATGACCCAGCCTCCTATGCCAAGAGATTAGGACTCATCAATTATGGCTTTTGCCAACATAAACAAGTTAATCTCAGAAGAAACAAACATCTTTAAATCAATGCATGTTAACATATGTTTTGCTTAGGACTCTAAGCAGTACTTGACTTTCATCAATTAGCTTAAAGTCAAGAGACAAAACAGACATTCTAGTTTCAATGGAAAAGAACACTGTGTTTTCTTGTCACACATTTGTGTAGACAGAGAAAAGATGTAAACTTTAGGTTCCTTCAACAAAAACACCTTCTTCAAAGTCTATATTTTTAGTTCTTAATCTATCAATACCTGTTATCTTACCACCTCTAGCCCCCCCCCCCCCCCCCCCCTACCTCCCACTAAAGGCATCAAAACCTCCATCAAAAAGTTTTATAGTTAGTATAGTAAGGCTTTGTTCCTGTTCATATTGCCTGGGCCATCGACTGTCAAACATTCTTTGTACTTTAAAGGCTTGTTGTGGATTCTCCTACACAAAAATAGCGAGTCAGTTTCTCTGGGGGGAGACCCAAGCCACTATTGACTTGAGTCTGCCTTGTGGATCAATATAATTTACTCTTTTTGAGATCCATGATCCACTATTGTCTTTAGAGACATTGTTTAAATCAGTCATCTTAGGTCTCCAAACACAACTTGCTGAGGCCTTCACAGCAGTGACCCTATATCCCTCAACAGTACTAACTGCTATTTGTCCAGTAGTATTAACACTATTTACTCTCACAATATTAACTTTTCCTTTTGAAATCCTGGTATTAAGTACTATTGATTTATAAAAGGGCCTTCTAATAGGTGAATGTGACTTAGGAAAGGTATTTATTTTTGATTTATGAACATTCACTCTAATTTTTATAGGTAGCAGTATTTATACATTGTGCTTGACAGTACTAACTGTATTCTTCAGACCTGGTTAAGATGGCGATGTTGGAACAAATTTATTTTGATGATTTATTCTCTGAGTATTGTTCCAAATTTGTCTAACTTCCCTATGACCAATACCATTTCCCATATCCTTTCCCTTATCATTCAAGACAGATTTCTTAGACATTCTCTTTTCATGAAAATCACAATATTTTATTAAATGATTGTGACTTCCACAAACAAAACAAGTTTTCTTAGTAAAACTAAAACCTAACCTCAGTTTTTGAGTTAACTTACCATTCCTATCTCTTCTATCTACTTTAGGATTTTGAGTCTCACTTAGGCTTGTCAGCTTAGCTAGGTCAGCTTAGGGTTCGTCAGCTTAGGCTTGTAAGATTAGGCTTCGTCAGCTTAAGGCTGTCAGCTTAGGTTGTCGCTTAGGCTTGTCAGCTTGTTTAACAGTTTTAACAGATTCATTGATAGCTTTAGTACACTTATCCCTTTAAAAACTAGGTTAGAATGTGTTGTGGATCTAATAGACTGAAATTTATATTCCTCATCATTACTAACCCAATCTTCTATGATAACTCTATTAGTTCTCACAGAATCAACTTTAGGCATTTCTACACTAATGTTGCTAGTCTGAGTAACACCTGCATCACCTTGTGATGTACTAACACTAGTCTTGTTTGCAGTAGGCTTATAGACAGAATCATCCAATCCTGCAAAAGATAAGTCAGCTAATGGAGGCATGTAATTCCTAGTAAGAGGAGGGGGAACTGCATGATATCCATCACCTTTCTTAAACCTATCATTTGTTTGATTGTCATCTCTATCACTTGAACGACTATCAAAGACACTAGTAGGCACTTCACTATCACTTTTACTCAATTGATCTCCATATCCTAGACCAGTTTTATCTTTGGTACTCAATTGACTATTAATCAGTTTATTTAAGTTTTTAGAAGATGTTTCAAACTGTTCTAGTTTAGCTTTCAAATCTTATTTTTCTCTTAAGGTTTCATCTAAATGATTTGTAAGTCTAGTGATAGCATTACCTTTATCTTTTACTTCAAATTCTAATACTGCAATCTTTTCCTCATAGATAACTTCATTTTTTGATGAACAATTAATTATGCTTCTACAGATTCTAGGCCTAACTGATAAGCTATAATTTCTAGATTAGCCTTATTAAGAGTTTGTCTCTATTCATCAAACTATTTTTGAAGTTTTTCATATGTTTTAACACATTTTTTAGAACAAGATTGTACCTCTGTGTTAGACCCTGAAGTGTAGGCCATAAGAGCAAATTCAGTTGGTTCATCTTGTGCTATTAAAATCGCAGTCATATTCCAAATCCTTCTTGGACAATCAAAGAATTGTCCTAGTACAACAATTGAGAAAGGACTGTATGGTACCAGTCCTTCTGTTGTGTTCCTGTTTCTAATATCCGATCTCTATTCCTGTTCCCTTGAATTTCTTGGTGCTATACATTCCCTTCAAAATGGCCTCTTCTATGACAGTTTAAAGCATTCAACCTTGGTTTGTCAAGACCTAAGGTTCTTTGCCATTGAAGGAGTAACTTCCTTCTAGTCTTTCTTTAGAATCGCTTTAACACTTATAAAGAGCAGGGCCACTGCCATTTAAGGTCCATTTTTCTAAATCATCATGATCAATAATGCGATAGGTCTTCATCATTTAGTTGTGGACTATTTGACTGACTAGCAAAGAATAAGAACATCAGATCATCAACATATGATGATGAAGAGGCTTTTTCTGGAGAACTATGGCCTGCTATAGTAGAAACACCATTATCAGTATTAACTTCATTAATACTGTTAGTGTCTTCTGCAGAGAGAAAGGCTACATTCTGAGAGTTTAAAGATGATCCAGAGGAACCTTTAATGTCAGCTTCAAACACTTTTAGGTTATTGTATAGATCATCAATATCCAATTCATCTATACCCTCTTTGTTTCTCATAATCAAAGATATGTTGTTCTATGATGAAGGTAGAGCTCTTAAATTTTTTTGATTTGCATCTTCATTAGAAATGGCTGCACCATGAACTTCAAGTAGGCTGATAAGTTTTGAAACTCTTCATATGCTTTGTTTCTAGGCATTATGTGTAGATACATATGAAGTTTTCAATTTGCTGCTTCCAAGACATTTCTTCTGGGATCTTTTTTAGACTAGTATTCTTGCACCCAATTACTCTTTATAGCAACCCACAAAGACTCTTGGCATCCTAATTGTATGAATTCAGTTTGATATCATCAAGAATGGCCAAAAGATAATGCTTTTAGCTTATTTCTTTCTTTTTTGTCATGTATATAGCTTATGCAGTCTTTGGAGGTACTTCAGTTTCACCCCTACTTATCATTTTTGTAGTTTGTATAGGTTCATCACCATTCATGATTACTTGCCACAAGCCATAATCAGTGTTTGTGAGGTACTGCTCCATCCTCATGCTCCAAAGGGTGTATTCACCTTTCTTGAGGATAGGAAGCTTTATAGAAGACACCATTTGAGGAGATTCTATTAGTGCAGGTTCTTCACTAGACATCTTTTATTGTAGGAAGAGTTCTGGATCTAATTGAGTTCTTCTTATTCAAAGTTTCTCCACAAGCTCTGATACCACTTGTGAGTCCTAAAGAATAGATCTTCTTAGCTTGTCAAGGCTTAGTTAACTTGGATAAATCCAAACTAACTATATGAGAAACTATGATTATGAATACTATAAGTTATATGGAATCTAACTTGTAATACTAAGAAGAGCAATGTATACTAAACTTTAAAATATATAGTGATTTGAATATTCTGCCTAGGTTACAGAATAACTATGAAAACTTGATATCTCTAACTATGCCTTAGGGTTCCTTTTATGAACCAAGAAAACCCTAATGGACTGTAAAAAGCGTCATGAGATCATGCTCTATATTCCTAATATAACTCCATGCATATCACTTTATTAGTACTAACTCATTATAACTAACATAACTAAATATATAAACTAATCAGTACTAAAAATATATACTAATCTGTACTAACTATAACTGGCGTTATAGTACTAACAATGTTATGGCAGTACTACTAACTAACTAAACTAACTGTACTAAGTGTAGAAGCTCTGAATACCAACAATTTTTTTTTTCTTGTGATCAAGTCCCAAAGAATAGATCTTTCTTAGCTTGTCAAGGCTTAGTTAAACTTGGATAAATCCAAAAACTAACTATGTGAGAAAAACTTTGATTGTGGAATATACAAGATAAGTTATGCTGAATCTAACGTGTTAATACTAAGAAGAACAATATATACTAAACTTTGAAATATATATTGATTGCAAATATTCTGACTAGGTTACCAGATAAACTATGAAAACACTTGATTCTCTAACTATGCTTCGGGTTCCTTTTAATACACCAAGGCAAACCTTAATAGGCTTACAAAATGCGTCAAGTGATCATGACATAATATTATTCCTAATACTAATCATGCATATCACTTTAGCCATTACTTAACATTATAACTAACAGTACTAAATATATAACTAACAATACTAACTATAACTGGCAGTACTAACAATGTACTGGCAGTACTAACTAACTAACTAACTAACAGTACTAAGTGTAGAAGCTCTGAATCCCAATAGCTGGTTTGATTAATTAGTGCAATGGCTGCTTATTTCGAGGCGGCATATCATTCTTAAGACTTAGGCGGTTCTACTTCCTAAGACCTAAATACGAACAATCCTGTCACGATTAACGCATCCGCATATATTAAAGCATCCTTTATTTCATTATAATCTATCATAGGAATTAAGCAGTGGTGATTCTTGTTAATACCTAGCCCATCGGTACGTACCCACTTATTGCTTGATGTTGCTGTGTAACCACGGTAGTCTACCCTAAAACCAATCTACCAGTCAATTAAAGAAACAATACTAATTGAACAATTATCGGGTCACCTACTGGTCTAACTAAGCTCATAACCAAAGAGTAATGGTAAGGTGTTATTTGTGATCCTATTGGTCCGGGTATACAAAACACAACATGGAGAGCTATCCCGACATCTAGATTACTGGTTAAGTCTCACTAGACCCAGTTGAATGATAGGTCGCATGTACAAGCACATAAACAAGTATAAGGTGATAAACATAATCAAATAACAATGATAAATTAAGCAAGCCGAATTAAAACAAACCAAACATTATAATCTTCATTAACATGGCTAATACCCGAGGGTATTAGCCCACAATCATTGTCATTATTACAAAACGGGATCAAACATTAAAAACCAAATGATTAAGAAGTAGCATTACTCATGTCTTCTATGGAATTAGGGAATAGTTCTCGACCTTGGCTTGCTCTTTATGGCTTGAGAATTCGACTTTAGACTTGTATTACTATTCCAGAGGAATATGATATTGCACACTAAAAACTTGTTTTTGAGTCTTCTATTTATAGTTGCTGAAAAACCCCTCGATACGCCGTCTCCAGATGGGTCGATACGGCGTATCGGGCTGGATCCCTTAGAGTGCGCGCTATGTTGTAATAACTCTTTGATTTCTTTCCTAAATTACTTGATTTACTGTATCTCTGAATAGTCATCTTCAAGGATACGGCGTATGAAGGAGTCTTGGATACGCCGTATTAGGAATTGTCTAAACGCGTTTTCTTGTGAAGCTTGGCGCTGATACGCCATATCTTCTTAGATGGATACGGCGTATTGGTGTATTTTCAGATATCCTTAAATGTCTTTGTTTTAGCTCCAGATTGTGTGCCTTTTAGCATGTCTTCACAAAGCACTCCTGAATTACTGCATTTATCAACTTTAAAGAAATTAAGTACCAAATATGCAATACTTTATAAAATTGGGTAAATCAGATGGGATAAATGATATATAAAGTGACGTTATTTAATGTTTATCAAATATCCCCCCACTTGACATCCTCTTGTCCTCAAGTAGACCTGGGTAAAGTTCAGTTTAAGAAAAATCGTGTTCTCACCGAAGTTAAGGATTTTTCCTTTTTAAGCATCGTTTTGTCTTAATCACCTGCAACATAACCACGCTCTCTATGAAAATATGGGAAATGAAAACACTCAAATCACTTGACTAATCTAGGGTGCAACGTTTAATTAGTACGCTCAATTGCTCGGTTGTGATTAGTTTTGTATCATAAGCTTGGCAAGGATACACATCTCCACCGCTATAGCTAAGGAAGAATAAGTCAAAAGACAAATTGGGTATTTATTATCATTCTTTTTAGGAGAACGATATAGGGTGTGGAGCTTCTGACTTTCACCAGAGGTCGTCAAACAAGGCAGCTAAGACATGCATATACACCCGAATCCACAGGATAGACACACACGCTCGAACACATCCTCATTCAAGTAGATCCTAAGGTTAGTTATCAGGAAAGGGAAGTAAAATGGTTGTTAAATAAAATTCACAAAACAACTAGATTTTAAGCAACAAAATAAGGTTACGGTTGTTAGTAACTTTCCCCGAACGTTCCATGAACAAAGACCTCGAACATATAGACAGACAGCTTTGATCACAGAAATGAACAATGAAAACCTAAGTTGAGTTACCCATAACGGTCACTTCCACTTTACATTCCCGCTCTTTACATATTTTACACATGTGGTGATATCGGCCACTTTGTTTACTAAACCTTTACATCGTTGATTTGTTGATCAACGAATAATCGATCCCTTCCTAATTGCTTCCTTCGGTATAAATTTCTTTTGAACTGACTTTTTTTTTCTTACTTCTCACTTTTTTTTTCAAACAATACATAATAAAATCTCGGTTTGCTTCCCGTCTTCACTTTTATATATTCGTCCAGATAAATCTTCTTTGTATTCTTTTCTTCGGAAATAATTTCATAATTACGAAAGTGCGAAACTCACGAGCTACATACTTTCCCATTGCATTGTGCAATTTCAACGACCATTACATTGATTAGAAAAAATTTCATCTTTTGCACAATGAAATACAAGTTATACACTAAGCGACTAGCAACATAGAGAAATAGGCTTAAATACACGGCATGCTAAGGCGCAAAGGGTAACGAACCATATATTATCGGGTGTACAAAAGAAAAAGAATGGTCTTCATAAGGTTGTTCTAGGGATTTTACTTAAAAATGAGTAGTTAATCAAGGGTTACACAGGAGATTAACTAACCAGTGGAAGTGAGATATTTTTTACGACTATAGGCTATTTGGTTTATCCTAGAACAATTTATCAGTTGAAACATGTTCTACCATCTAAAGCCATTGAGTATAATCATGGCGGTCTTGAGTGATATACCAGGCCAAGTTCTAAAGTTTACTACATCACCGGCACACTCATTATTTTGTGAAATTTAGTAGACAGTTTGGAAACGGAATAGGCTTGATTCTCACAATATTTATCAAGGGTTATAGTGCACTAGGTAATATAACTAATAATTTTTACAAAAGTCATGCTAATTTTTTTTAAAATTTTGACCGTTTTTAAAACTTTTTGCATGTTATTTGTAAAAAGAGACAAGTACGTTCTAACTTCTCCTCCCCACTTAAATTTATACAAGTCCTGTTGTATATATAAAGCAATAAAATTATAAGGGAAAAATAGAATTAGAACGGAAAACTCCCTGATGTTTTGCTCGTGATAATTCTCCATGATGAGTTCTTGAGCAAAAAATGTGTTGACTAGGGCTTCAGAATGCCCGGATAAGTTCAACACAAGTCTTTTTCAGCATATGGCATATCATAGTTTCAAAAAAGTCATGTATAAGAGATTAGAAGACAAGTGCAAATTCTATCTACCTACAATGACACAAGAACACAATTAAACATACAACTGTACAAGGGTCAATACGTCGTATCCCAAACCCTAGGATACGCCGTATTACTCCTGTGGAAACAATTAAATTACTGAAAATTAAATAATTAAGTTTTAAAAACTAATAACATCCAGACATGCATACACCGTATCCAGAGGGATTCGATACGCCGTACGCAATGTCTGGGAAGACAGACTGGTGCAGAAAATTAAATTCAAACAATTAAATGCGACAAACAATTAAATAACAGTTGTCTCCCGAGAAGGCCCTTTTGTTTTACAGAAAATAGGAAAAGTCTTTAAGTTAGGACTTGCCCCAATTTAATCCCATCCTTATAAAACAACTTGGGGTCGGGAATTTGATATAAAAGTATCAAATATTTGATGTTTTAGTCAGTAGATTTATAGTAAATTTTAGTTATAATGGAGCCCGATATTAATAATATGACCTTAAATGAATATTTGATGTACTAAGAAAGGAATAGGGATTGGGTAAGGAGTTACACTTCTAGAAAGAGTGTTGCTCTAGTGAGAAATAGAATTTTGGTATATCATGACTCTGATGAGGAGGATGAAGAGTATTGTAGTCTGCCCCCTTTACTCCCATGTTTTTAAACTCCTCAGCTTTGTGCCATTATCAATTCTGTGCATCATAATAGTCACAATGAAGTTGACATTGATAATATGACCTTAAAGGAATACGCGAGATATGAAGTAGCAATGTCAAGTAAAACAATTAATACCCATCATGGTTTCACTTCTTAGTTTTTCAATCAATCGCAACACACACCTAAACCACCTTTGGATAAGGAGGATTTCACTTTAGATGAAATCTTGGATGACTTGTTCAAAATAGGGGCAGAAAACATAAGAAAGATGGAACATGAAGTTCCAAATAGGTGTGATGATATCACTGATTATGAGGATAGTGACCAATAGGATGGTGAACTTCCTGACCTTCCTACTTTCTCTGCTACTAATGTATTTGCTAGTGTTTATGAACAGGTTGAAGAGAATATTGATGTTAGCATTACAAAGTATAAAAGAGGAAGTTTAAGTAGAGGACATTGAAGTGGATGATTACCACGATGTGGACCATTCAAAAACTAACGAGGCGTTACAATGGAGTCTTAGTAGAGATCCTTTCTTAGTACTTTTAGAGCCGATAGATCAGTCAAATTTCATGAAATAAATCACTCCATCATCCATTTCTAATGAGGTAAAAAGGGAATTTACAATTCCCACGGGTATAAATTTATAACCTCATACACCCCTCCTGTAGCATACTTACACCCATATAGTGTATGTGGCTACTATCACCCACACTTGATTTTAAGTGGAGGGATGAACACATTTTTAATCACTAAATAAGGGTGGAGTCAAGCGCTAAGTGACTAAAACACGAAACTCGTATCAAGTGACCAGTTAGAACAAAATACTATATAAAACACAATTAAATGCAATAAATTAAAGCACACAATTAAACTAAACAATTAGCAGTTAGAAATCAGAATTAATAATTTTACACTAAACAAGTTAAAGGTTAGAAATACTAAAAAGAATAAAGATTAAACTAATCACTCCCCGACAACGGCGCCAAAAACCTTGATGTGTCGTTGTATAGGTGTTATTTATGATTATCAGGTTTTACATTTATATTTAGCCGACTAACCTAAAGACAACACTTTAACGGGCAGAGTACCCGGTCAAGATGTAGCTTCGCGGTAAGTAGGGTGTCGAACACTAAGAGTGAGAGTTAACCTATTATTCTATCAGTATTTTATTCTATCTAGATTAGTCTAATTACTGGTTAAACCTATGCTATACATATTTACTAGAGGTAAAAGGGGGGTTTTCAGCCTGAGAGACTGGCACAGGTTTATGGTGACAAATATCAATTCTAAGCACAATACACACTAAAGCAAATAAACACAAGACAAAAGAGCAGAACGAGCCAAATAATAGAAAACTGTATTAACCATGTTAAATCTGATTAAATGCTGGTTTGATTAATTAGTGCAATGGCTGCTTATCTCGAGGCGGCATATCATTCTTAAGACTTAGGCGGTACTTCTTCCTAAGACCTAGACACGAACAATCCTGTCACGATTAACGCATCCGCATAAAGCATCCTATAGTTTAATTATAATCTACCATAGGGAATTAAAGCAGTGGTGATCCTGTTAATACCCTAGCCCATCGGGACTTTACCCACTTATTGTTTGATGTTGTTTTATACACCGGTAGTCCACCACCAAAATCAATACCAATTAATAAATGAACAATACTAGTTAAACAATTATCGGGTCACCTGCCGGTCAACTAAGCTCATAATCAAAGAGTAATGATAAGGTGTCATTTGTGATCCTATTGGTCCGGGCATATAGAACACAACATGGAGAGCCATCCCGACATCTAGGTTATTGGTTAAGTCTCCCTAGACCCAGTTGAATGATAGGTCGCATGTAAAAGCACATAAACAAGTATAAGGCGATAAACATAACTAAACAACAAAAATAAATTAAGCGAAGCCGGATTAAAAAAAACCAAACATTATAATCTTCATTAACATAGCTAATACCTGAGGGTATTAGGCCACAATCATTATCATTATTACAAACGTAATCAAACAATTAAAAATTGAATGATTAAGAAAGTAAGAATTACACGATGTCTTCTATAGAATTAGGAGTAGTGCTCGACCTTGGCTGCTCTTCTTGGCTTGAGAAATTCGACTTTAGTTGTATACTATACAGAGAATATGATATTGCACCCTGAAACTCGTTTTTTAGCCTCGTATTTATAGTGTCTAAAAATGCCCTCGATACGCCGTATCTAGAGAGGTGAATACGGCGTATAGAGTTAATTTTCTTGGAATCCGCGATAAGATCAAATCAATCAAGATTAATTACCATCAATCATAATAAATGCCTATTTTTTACTGATGAACAGCTGTGCATACAGCGTATTGGAGAGTAGTGGATACGCCAGATCGTGAATTGATCATTATGCGTTTCTTGTGCTGAGTTGGCGCTGATACGCCGTATCTTCCTTATTGGATACAGCGTATAGGTGCAGAAAGTAATATTCTTCAAATGTCTTCGTTTAAGCTCTAGAATTGCGCCTTTTTGCTTCTTCTTCACAAGTGACTCCATAATTACTGCAATAATAAACTTTAACCAATTAAGTATCAATATCTTGCAATAATTATATAAAAGTGGGTAAAATACATGGGATAAATGATAGTAAAGTATGACGTTATTTGATGATATCAAATATCCCCCCACTTGAATCCTACTTGTCCTCAAGTAGACTTTAAAAAGATTTTGAAAATGTATCCTAACCGAGGTTAAGGATTTTTCCGTTAAGCATTTATTTTATGTTCAAACCACCTGTACAAAACCAAGCTCCTCACGAAATATGGAAATGAAATCACTCAGATCACACAACTAATCTAGGGTGTATCATTTTAGTGGTACGCTCAATTGCTCAGTCGTGATTAGCTTCGTATCATAGGCTTGGCAAGGATACACATCTCCACCTCTAAAGCTAAGAAGTAACAAGTCAAAAGGTAAACTGGGTATTTATTAGAAGGCTCGGGTTTAATCATTCTTATAAGGATAAAGAATGATATAGGGTATGAAGCTTCTGACTTTCACCAAAGGTCGTCGTCAAACAAGGAAGCTGAGACATGCATACACAACCGAATCCACGGAATAGACATCCACGCTCGTACACATCCTCATTCGAGTAGATCCTATTGGTTAGTTATCAGGAAAGGGAAGTAAAATTATTGTTAAATAAAAATCATAAAACAAATAGATTAAAGCCAACAAATAAGGTGAGGTTGCTAGTAAGTTTCCCCGACCGTTCCATGACAAAGACTCGAACTTTATAAACAGACGTCTCGATCGTAGATGACAATGACAACCTAAGTTGGCGTTCCCATTGCATTGTGCAATTTCCCCGACCATTACATAGATAGAGAAATTTTCACTTTGACACAGGAACTACAAAACTTTACACGAAAGCGACTAGCAACATTTGATCAAATAGGCTTTAATCTATACGGTAGGCTAAGGTGTAAAGGTAAAACGAAACAATTTTTAATTGGTGTAGGAAAAAGAAAGGAATGGCTCAGCAGGTTATTCTAGGGGTATCTTTACTCTAAAAATGAGAGTAAGCAAAAGGGTTACACGGGGGGTTAACTAACCGGTGTAGTTAGTTAATATTACGACATGTAGGCTTTTTGGTTTAATCCTAAAAATTTACCAGTCAAGCATGTTACTCCATCTAAATCTATAGTACTTATCGTTGAGGTCTCGAGTGATATACCAGGCCAAGTTCTAAAGTCCACTACATCACCGGCACACTCATATTTTTGTGGAATTTTAGTAAGCAATAGGAAATGGATAGGCTTAATTCTCATAAATAGACATTAAGGGTTATAGTGCGCGAGGTAATGTAACTAGTGATTTTTCACAAAAAGTCATGCTAAAATTTTTAAATTTTATCCATTTTTAAGCATGTTAGCATTTTATTTGTGAAAATAAGGACAAGTGCGTTCTAATTCTCCATCTCCCCACTTAAATTATACAACGTCCTCGTTGTATAGACAAACAGTTAAAGAATATGGGAAATAGAATTAGAACGAGAAAACTCCCCTGATATTTTACTCCGGATGATTCTTCAATTTGAGTTCTTGAGCAAAAAGTGTGTTGAACAGCCGTCTTGAGATTTCAAGACTCCAACACTTCGAGATTTCCAGATTTATAAATACTCCACCAACGTTGTCGTTTCGTTCAGAAGGTTCCTGTATTAAGCATAAGAAAACAAGTGCAACTCCATCTCTGGTGTATTCGTTAAAATACAGTAAACTAAAACTAAAAACTGTACAAGAAGTCGATACGCCGTATCCATACCCCAGGATACGCCATATTGATACCTGTATACGCTGTATTCACTTAAGGAATACGTCGTATAGACTGTGCAAAAAATGAAGATTGGATAACGTCCAGAAGGTTAATATGTCGTATCCATGGGGTTTGGATACGCCGTATCAGCTATCTGGGAAGACAGACTCGATAACAGAAAAAATAAATTCATTTCGGGTTGTCTCCCGGTAAGCACTTTTGTTTACAGAAAAGTCTTTAAGTTAGACTTGCCCCAATTTAATCCCATCCTTATAAAACAACTTGGGGTCGAACGGGATGCCAAATGGCACATACAAATTCTTGATTAGGAAAATGAATGACATCCCATTGCTAAGATGATTACAAGTCATGATATTAACATTTAGATTCTTGATAAAAGTTTTAGTTTTGAAAAATTTATTAGATGTATCATGACTTATTTCCAAAATCTTATTTGACCCTTGTGTATCAACATTTATTACATTAGATGATGGTATGACAGACATATCCCCCGAAGGTTGCTCAATATCGATTTTATCATTATCATTGTCCGTATCCGATTTTAGATCATCGGGATAAATCACGTTAAAAGGAAATAAATCATTAAAGTGTAAAACGTTTTGTTCATTTTCATCACATTCGGACAATGATGTTTAATTATTAATTTCATCGATGTGTTGAGGACTTACAATATGTTCAGTTAAGAAATCTGATTTAGACGTTAGAGCATCATTGTAAACAATGGCAGGATATTCATTCTCAAAATATTTAAAGAAGTCTAAATTATTAAAATAACTGACCCCAGGCTTTGGTGATGGAAATGAAGGCATATTGACTTTATCATTATCATTTTCAGAATCCGTTTTCAAATTGTTGACAGAAATTATTTTATAGGAAAATGAATTTTCATCATAAACTACCGTGTAATCTTCATCGTCGGATTCGTCAAACGATATTCTAAAGTCAATTTCATTGTCGTTAAGAGGACTTAACGAGGGTCCACACGAGGGCGTTACTTCAGATGTTAACGCGTCATTAAAGACTATAGCGGGGAATTCAATTTTAACAGATCTGAGGTCATGAATGTCTTCATCATACCAGATCTTACCATACTTAGCAGTTTCCCAGTTATACACCGTACCACGCCTAAGAGCTTTTTCTTCCTCAAGCCTGATATAATCCTCCCTAGTAATGTTGAGGTCGTCCATTATAACCTGTAATAAATTTGCTAGGAAAGAAAACTGTCAAATAGCTTAATACGCCGTATTCAGTAAACTGAATACGCCGTATTGAGTATTCGACTCAGAATGTTACAATAGGCTGTAACAATGCACACAAACACACAATATGCAAAATATACAATGCAAGAAATTAAACACACAAACAAACACACAAATATGCAACTTAAACTAAACTAAAACACTAACAAATAAGAATTAAACAACTTCACTCCCCAGCAACGGCGCCAAAAACCTTGATGTGTCGTTGTATAGGTGTTATTTATGATTATCAGGTTTTACATTTATATTTAGCCGACTAACCTAAAGACAACACTTTAACGGGCAGAGTACCCGGTCAAGATGTAGCTTCGCGGTAAGTAGGGTGTCGAACACTAAGAGTGAGAGTTAACCTAAAATTCTATCAGTATTTTATTCTATGTAGATTAGTTTAATTACTGGTTAAACCTATGCTATACATATTTACTAGAGGTAAAGGGGGGTTTTCAGCCTAAGAGACTGGCACATGTTTATGGCGACAAAAATCAATTCTAAGCACAATACACAATAAAGCAAATAAACACAAAACAAGAGAGCGGTACGAGCCAAATAATAGAAAACTATATTAACCATGTTAAATTCAATTAAATGCTGGTTTGATTAATTAGTGCAATGACTGCTTATCTCGAGGCGACATATCATTCTTAAGACTTAGGCGGTACTTCTTCCTAAGACCTATACACGAACAATCCTGTCACGATTAACGCATCCGCATAAAGCATCCTTTAGTTTAATTATAATCTACCATAGGGAACTAAAGCAGTGGTGATCCTGTTAATACCCTAGCCCATCGAGACTTTACCCACTTATTGCTTGATGTTGTTTTATACGCCGGTAGTCCACCACCAAAATTAATACCAATTAATTAATGAACAATACTGGTTTGAACCATAACGTGTACTTCTGGTCAACTAAGCTCATAACAAGAGAAGTAATGATAAGGTGTCATTTTGTGATCCCATTTGGTCCGGGCATATAAACACAACATAGAGGAGCCATCCCTGCATCTAGGTTACTGATTAGTCTCTCTAGACCCCAGTTGAATATAGGTCTCATGTACAAGCACATAAACAAGGCAATAAGGCGATAAACATAACTAAACACCAACCGATAAAATTAAGCAAAGCCGGATTAATCAAACCAAACATATAATCTTCATTAACACGGCTAATACACCGAGGGTAATAGCCCCAACATTGTTAATATATACAAACGTGATCAAACAATTATAAATCGAAATGATTAAAAAGTAAAAATTACAACGATGTCTTCTATGGACTTAGGATTGGTGCTGCACCTTAGGCTGCGCTTCTATCTTGGCTGAGAAATTTCGAAACCTTAGTTGTATACTAATACAGAGAATATGATATTGCACCTAAAAACGTGTTTTTGAGGCCTCGTAATTATAATGTATACAATGCCACTCGATGCGCCGTATCCTAAGAGGTGATAACGGCGTAATAGGGTTAATTCCCTGAAATCCGCGATAAAATCAAATCAATCAAGATTAATTACCATCAATCATAATAAATGTGAATTTTTACTGATGAACAGCCTGTGCATACGGCGGATTGGAGAGTAGTGGATACGCCGGATCAGGAATTGATCATTACGCGTTTCTTGTGCTGAGCTGGCGCTGATACGCCATATCTTCTTTGCTGGATATGGCGTATTGGTGCAGAAAATAGTATTCTTCAAATGTCTCCGTTTAAGCTCTAAATTGCGTCTTTTTTGCTTCTACATCAACAAGTGAACTCCATAATTACTAGCAATATAAAACTTTAAAAAACAATTAAGTACCAATATCTGCAATAATTAATATAAAGTGGGTAAAATACGTGGATAAATAATAGTAAAGTATGACGTTATTTGATGATATCAATGTTCCACCTAGTCGAGGACAAGTATGAAACCGACGTCCTGGGTGGTTATCCGTCCATGAAGTACGGATTATTGTTTGTTGACCACAGCAACACAATGGCATCTCCTTGATTTTCGTTTTCTCCTTTTTCAACTTTTTAGGGTTCTTAGGTGTGTGTTAATTTGGGATGGTGTATGTTAAAGTGATCTGGGATGGTGGGTGGATGAGTTATAAGGGTTGTTGACTAGAGGTGTTTATTTGACTGAGGGTATTAAATAAATGAAAAAATGGAATGGACGAAAAATGTGTTGCACGTGTGTGGGCCCAAGATGGACCAACTAACAACGTTAAGGTAGACGGACCAAAAGTGGAACCAAACCACGAAAATACAAACGTTTTTTGCAATTTTAAAAGTCGACGGACCAAATCTGTAATTTGGCCAAATTTAAAAGGACTATTTTTGCAATTAACTTTATATTTAATGTACCCTCTTTCTGCTTTTTAATGTACCCTCTTTCTGCTTCCATCAAGTACCAGCATCCAAGGAAGAGCGGTAAAAATATTACTTTCAAGATTAAATTGAAGATATTCTTTTTTTCAAAAGGGCACTTTAAATCTATGTTGAGGGCACTACCATTTTTATTTTTAGCATCTAAGTTAGTCATTTTTCCTACTGGTTTAGTGTTTCTCGTGAAGCTTTATTGGGGGCCTTTCCCTCACTACCTACAAGGTGGCTCCGCCCCTGATTCTATGGTCATAATATGGTGTATATCATGAAGGTCAGTAGAATTAGCATTAAATGAGTTTAATTCATCATTTTGAAATAATAAAAAGATAGACCTCGTTGTATTTTTGAAACTCAAATAAGGACTTAGTTGTATGGACCTAATTCTTTTTTAAAACTAATCAAAATATCCTTGATATTTTAGCAATTTTAGTAACTAGAGCTTTTATATATCGAGATCTCAAGATGAAGCCTAAAAAAATATGTGACTGACTATATATTCGTAAATGACGTTAGAAAATCAGGGGCCTTAAATATTCAGGGGCCTAAAGCGATGGCTTTAATAGCTTTACCCTTGAGCCACCACTTATCTCTAGAATGATAAGTTTCCATCCATGTCTATTAGATGTGTTTTCTTAGGTTATTCTAATTTTAAAAAAAGGTATGTTGCATCCATAAAAAAATTATTTTTTTTGTTCATAAAATAAAGTAGAACACATTGATGGGAAGTGATTGTACAATTGATGCGAAGTGATCGTACAATGATTTGCACCTTTTTTATCAGAGCCTGCGTTAGATGCAGACTTGGATACTTCAAAGTGTGGGTGATGATATCTGAAATAAGAAAAGAAAGAAATGCTTGGGTTAGCACGGACCGTAGGGGTGGACCCGACGAGTTGAGATTGGATGAGAGGAGCATGATCTCGTTAGCCAATGAGATAGTGTCTGTCGAGGCTCCGAGATCGTACGTATGTGCAGCGGTTATGCACGAGCGGGAATAAAGGACCATTGTTTGTCCTTGTTGGGTCCACAAAATATTCTGTTTTGTCTTTAGCATGGAGCCTTATTCTTTTTTCGGAAGCTGTGGTTCCCTGGAAGTTATGGCTCCGTTTTGAGTGAACTTCGTTGTGTATTGGTGGATCCCCTTACGGTAGCTCAGCGAACTTATGCCAATGATCACTTCAAAGTGTCATGTGTACAACATCGGAGGTTAGGCTCCGGCCGTAAGGTGGGGTACACCATCAAGCCCCCCAGTCTGATGTGTTATGTTGGTCTTCGCAGCATAAGCGTTCGAACTCTGTAACATATGTGGAGTATTTTGGCGGGCTTTTGAATACGTCTTTTCAAAATTAAATGTCGCAGTCTCGAAGCGTTTTCTCGGCGTTTGTCATTTCTTTTTCCTGAATGTACTTCTGTATTTTTACCATTAATGCTTACGCGTGGCTCCACGCGCCCTCCAGCTTAACCGTTCAGATTACATTTGAACGACCCAAATCCTCTTTTTGGGTATAAATATTTTTCTTCTCTCACTTTCTTGTTATTTACCGTCTCTTCCTTTTCACCAAAATTGTGATCCTTCTTCCTTCTGGCGACAGAGAATCCATTTCCGGCTTTCTTTCTTATTTTCCCACGTTTGTTATTATTCAAATTATTTTCCCAGGTTTGTTTTTATTCAAGTATATTGTGTATTTTCCCTTTTTAATTCTCCCTATCATGTCAAAACATAATATTTCCAGTGTTATGTGCTCTATTACTAGAGAGGAATACTTGGATTTTGTTGAGGATTTTAACATCCCATTATGCTATGATCCTATTCGTTTCGGTCCTTATCATACTGCTGTTGATGCCCCATATTTTTATATCGCCTTGTATCTATCTCTCTAGTCTGTTAGGAATTTACTCTTCCTTTCAACAACTTTCTTCTTGATGTTTTCGAATTTTCCAAGTGTCACTTTTCATTGCTTAATCCTTTTGGTGTGGCACGGCTAACTTCTTTTGTCGTGGCTTGTAGAGCTTATGGTGGAGAGCCCACATAGTCTCTTTTTAGGTCTTTGTGCTCAGTTGGGCCAGCGTGAGATTGGCTGACTTTCCAAAAGCATCCTGGTTCCTCTATCCCCTCCATATTTAAGTCTTCATTAGGTAACATTCCGGGTTGGAAATCCAGATTTATCTTTGTTCGTGAAGGATTAATTTCCGAGCAGCGCCCTAATCTCATTACTCCCTTCCATTCCCATTAGAGCCTTTTGACGTTGTTCTACGTTCTCGTCTTTTGCGGTATTCCTTTGAGGCTCAGACATTCCCGGAACCTATCCTGTATTTGACTCGTTTGGTTGGCTCTTGGGAGGATGCTCCCTCGCAGCCGTCCATCCTTATTGGTGGTGATGGTATGCTCATTTGTCTGTTTTCCACTTTCATTTTCGCATTCCTATATGTTTATTATGTTCATACTAACTCTAACTTCTCTTTTGAGAGATTTTTATTTCCACATCTGGATTGTGAGGCTTTGGTTGAGGAACGGATAGACATGGGGAGATTTGAATGTCCTTATTGTGTTTATTTATTTTTATTTTTTTGGAACGGCGAGTTAGTACAGTTACTAAGTTAGTTATTCGATTCCACAGTACTTACCCAGAAGGTAGTCCCTGCCAGCCTCGAATAATAATTAGTGATTCGATTTTACAGTACATACCCAGAAGGTAGTCCTTGCCAGCCTCGAATCGACGCATCTATGGGGCAGAACTCCACAGATTCCCACCTTGAAGGAAAACCTTCATGGAGAGACTCGAACCTGAGACCTCTCGCATGTGGTAACAACCTCCCCAATGACACCCTTGGTGACCAACTAAGCTAACCCAGTTGGTTTTATTGTGTTTATTTTAGACGTCCTTAAACAACTTCTACTTTTCAAAGCCTGTTTATATATTTTAGCTTCATCTTAATGGATTAATTTTTCCAAACTGACCTAAGTTCCGTATTGCAACAATTGCGATCTTACTAGCATTACACAAATGCGGAAAATTGCGGTATAATGCGAGCGCATTTTGGGATGACCTCGCATTAGGCATCATATTACGAAATCTTAAATGCAATGCAATGATGCGTTCATTTTTAAACCAAGGCAGGGATTACAAAATGAATCATTATAAAGTTGACGAAGTTGATTCAGCTTTGCATACATTGTGGCCTTGGTTAAATCTATTCTAATCTCTAAATTGTTGTACTTTTTGTTGAATTAACACAAGTTAGGGGATACTTTTGGCGACCATTAGTGACGATAGTTCAACAATTAACTTTAACCTTAAAGTCCAGACGGTGTATATGTTTTTTTCTAAAAATAACAGTTGTGCTATGCATACGGTGTAAGATAGTATAATTCATTAATTAAACATTGTTAATTTGTATGCTAATATAACAAAACATAATTACACACTAAAAACAAGTTTAAAGTAACACACAAGTCCATCCCGTGCTTAAAAAATTAGATGGGTGTTCTTAAAAAATTAGAAAGTATGAGACAACAGTTCTTTTGGGGCGGAAATGATGAATGTAAAAAAGTAGCTTGGGTTAAGTGGGACTTAACTCTAAACAAAGCAAATTCAGGGGGGCTTAATATCGGTAGTCTTAAGGCGTGCAATTGGGCATTACTAGGTAAATGGTGGTGGCGATTTCAAGGGGAAGGAGACCGATTATGGATTAAAATCATCAAAAGTATTTACGGTACTAATGGGGGTTTGTCCGGGATGCTTGAGAGGAGAAGTAATAGATTGAGCGAAAGTATTTGGGGAGACATTATAAGGGTAGGTAAGGACATTGATAAAATAGGGATAAACTTTTGTTCATCTTTTGGGAAAATGGTGGGAAATGGGTATAATACTCGCTTTTTGCTAGATAGGTGGGTAGGGGAGGGCGTGCTGCTTTGTGAAAAATTTCCAAGGTTATTTAGATTAGAAACGAATAAAGATGAATCGGTAGGCGAGAAGAGGGTGTGGGGAGAAGAAGGTTGGGAATGGCAATGGAATTGGGCTAGAGAGCCAAGAGGTAGAGGAGAAGATGATCTTATGGAATTGACGGCATTAACTAATTTTTTTGTTCCAAATGTTCTACAGGTAGATTCTTGGCGTTGGCTTCTTGACAAAAATGGGCAATTCACAGTCAAGTGCCTTAGAGAAAAGATTGATGAAAAAAAAATACTTATCTCGACAAATTCAACTAAAGAAACAAAGTGGAGCAAGATAATCCCAAGAAAAATTTGTATCTTTATCTGGCGATTACAACAAAGAAGATTACCGATGCTTACATGGTTACAACATATTGCTATGGATCTTAACTCAACTTTGTGCCCACATTATGAAGATGATATAGAACGTTTGATCATTGCTTCATGAGATGTTCTCGAGTTTTAGACGGATGGAAAAAGGTCTTTAAATGGTGGAAGATGGACAACTTCAATGTGATATAATAAATCATACTGGTCGTGATACGTTCAACAAAAAACAAAGATCGATTTGGCAAGCGGTATGTTGGTCCATGTTACACTTACTGTGGCGTTTTCGAAACAACAGAATATTTGAAAATAAAGTTTCAAACTTGACCACGGTTTGCGACGAGTTACAAGTCCTTACCTTCTATTAGGTGTCACATAGAGCTAAAGGAGCAATTACATCTTGGATGGATTAGTGTTCAGACCCGGTAACTGCTTGCAAAGTTTAGCATGCCTCGTTCAACTTCTTCTATTGGTAACTGGTCGTTTCTAGTTTTCTTTGGTGGAAGTTTTGGTCACTCTTTCCTAGAAATGAGATGGATGGTTTGAAGTGTTTCCAGTATAGTGTGATCTTGTAGTTGGTTTTTGTTGGGTCTTTGGAGATGCCGGGGTCCTTAGGTTTTGTTTTTTGTAGTTGATACGGAATTGTCGTCGTTTTGTACCTTTTACTTGTATATCTATATAGTTAATTGTTTTGCCTTTCAAAAAAAAAAAGTCCATCCCGTGCTGACTATAAACACATATCAGTGGTCAATTTTAAAACTGTACAATGTTCCCAAATATATGAATGCTTGAGTGAGGCGACCACAGTCTCTTACTCTCTTATCCAGTTTTTTGAATAACAAGTATAACTACAATATAGTCGAGCTCACTTCTTTCTATGATACAAAACTAAAAACCAAAATTAGAAAATAAAATTCTAAGTTTTAAAATATAAAAAGAATACATTATTAAAAAAACCTCATGCATGCACGGGTATTATAACTAATTTATTATTTATGATAATATATTTCACGAAATAATTGAACGGTCGTTGGTTTAACCGTTATACGTTATAAACCAAGCCTAGGGTCTCCTTTCCCTATGGTGACCGGTTGGAAGGATTTAAGAAGAGGGTTAAGTGTCGTTTTTGTAATTATTCATTAAAAAACAAGTTTAATATAATACGGAGTATATATATAATCCTTTTGTCTCATAAATTTTCCTGGGTCTTAAAAATATAAAAGCTAAAAATCTGTTTTGCCCTCTCTTTCTTTATTGATTCGGCAGCTAGTACAAAAGAAAAAGGGGGTTTTCTTCGATCCTATTATAAACAAATAACACCAAAAACTTTTGTTGTTTTGTGGTGTTATATCGTGAAGCAAGCATAGCATTATAACATATCACGATGACAGAAATGGTTATTTTAATCACTTAAAGGTTTCAAAAATTCAAGGTCAAGAACATCATTCTATTAGTAATTCAATTGATTCGAGGTTGGTACAAATTATGTGTTTATTTAATCGTTGATCCATAACATTAAACTAGATTCATCCGTTGCATCCTCATGATAAATGATTTACTAGTTTATAAAATCCGCAACCAATTGGGATCTTATTACATGCATAACAACAAGTATTTGATATGTGAGACCAAGTTCCATGCGACTTGGGGCCTCATATACAGAATCTTTTATAAGTGGAGTGCACAGTACGTGCCAAAGTGTTGTGGATCTATCCGACTATTATTTTAATTATTTTTTTAATCATGGTTTCCACTAATCACAGGGTTAAACCATTGAAACAAAGATTTAAATCAGGTAAAACTCTTCTTTTTCAAAAGGTTAACGTGACCACTTTAAGTTGTTTGCACCTTACACATTTTAGAATGATGATCACAAACTCTTTTTGCCAGTACGCCACCTTTGAGTGGTTAACTATTATTTTAACTTGACTAGCCTATCAAATATCAAAGCCTTGTGCTTTTGAATACAGTTTCATCTTTTCGAGCCATTGACAATAATCAGCTGCTGCTTTACCAGTATCATGTCACTTCTTCAACGAGGTAATACTTTCTTGTCATCTTTAAAATTTTGTTACTCTGATAATGGAGTTCATCTTATTCGACACTTGATTAACAACTTTTGACTGTACCTTTTTTCCATGTCAATTATTTATCGCTAACTCACTTTACAATAATATGTATCAACTAAGTGGTGGGAAAATTCAGGCCGTCTTTGAGACAGGGCCTCAAAAATTTTAGGGGCCCCAAAATTTGTAATATGTTAAACGTTTAGATAACTAATTTGCATTATATCTTATAAACAATGACATTTTATATATAACATTTCTTCTTGAAAGGTCTCGTTATGTAATTTCGCCCAGGGCCCTCAAAAATTTCAGAAATTTAGAGACGGCCTTGGGAAAATTAACTTGATTACGCCATAAGGTTTACATGTCATCAGTTATTAGCTATGTATGTGGGAGGGGAAAACCAGAGATTATTATTTTTTGGGTCTTACTTTTTTAAGAAAATGAAAAGACAATCACTGAATCACATGAGGGGTGTTTTTAAGCTAAAAACTAATGCCCGGTAGAGGCATGTAAGAATTTCCGAGTTAAGGACTAATAGCATCAATAGGAAAGTCAAAAGACCATGCATACAAGTTAACAACGCTAACCATATGGACCATCCATGTAATTTACTGTAGAAAATATACGAGTATGTACTATTACAGTATTATTTATCTAAGTCATGCATTAGTAGGAAAGGTTTAGAAAGATTTTCTATATTGATTGATCTGCAATTTTCAATTTTGGACAAAACTATAGTTTTCATATATGATATCCTAGTAGGCAGCTAGTAACAAAAAATGATCTAGTTAAATATGAAATAGATGACAACGATGTATAGTTTCTTTGCCGAAGTATATGTGCAATGATGCTAGAGACATCCTATATATGCTGACTTGTTCATTGTCCTTGGTATAGATATCATAAACAGGCGCAAAGCCCTTTTTGCCTACACCATTAACATGTGAATTAATACTCTTTTCTACACTTTATATAATTATTCAATCATGTAGTGATCATTTGATTTGATTTCACCGTAATCCACATATCTTTTGCTTAGTCTATAAATCATTGGTACACTTTCATAAAGGAGCCATTTTTAAACAATATCACTTATTTGATGTCAGCACTTCATTAGTTATGCATATACCTAGTTGCTTTTAGGTTCTAATGGATTCCGACAGGTTAAGTGGAGAAGATCTTTGCTTCTCTTGATTCCGCGTGTTTGAATTCGTATGCGTATGTGACCAGTATGTCTTTTGTGATGGAAAATTATATATATATATATATAGAGACAAACAAAACGATTCCAACAGGTTAAGTACAGAAGATATTGTTTTCTCTTGATTCCGCGTGTTTGAATTCGTATGCGTATGTGACCACTGACCAGTATGTCTTTTGTGATGGAAAATTATATATATATATATATAGAGACAAACACTAAGTACTAAAATCTCATAGATACTCTCACATTTGAGCTAAAATCATCATCACAACTTCTTGTAGCCTTCGCGGCCTTGTTTGTGTCTGTATATTTTTGTACCCATGTCGAGCGCGAATTCAAATGGTATCATTAACGATTTGTCCGTGATCACAGTGGAAACACCAGAAACCCGTCAACTCAACATCACGGATGAGTTATGGTCTCATTACCCTCCTGATTTTCTCCGAAAGGTAAGGTACCATTTCAATCATTGTTGATTTTTATACCTATGTTATCAGCTAGTAGATACAAGCATTCTATTTTCATGTTTTGGTTAATGAAAACATACAACTAGTATTGTACTTAATTAAGATATTTTCTGACTTTGCTATAGGTTGTGGCGGAGATGGTGGCAACATTTGTGTTGGTGTTTGTATCATGTGGATGCGCAGCGCTTGGTGCTATCAATGAACCCAAAGTGTCACAGCTTGGAATTTCGGTTGCTAGTGGTTTGATTGTGACAGTCATGATCTATGCAGTTGGACATATATCCGGTGCACATATGAACCCTGCAGTCACCATAGCTTTTGCAACTGTTAGACATTTTCCTTGGAAACAGGTACCTTATCAAGTACTTATCAAAGAATCAGCAGCATTATTATATCGTAATATCTGTAAGTTAGTACTCCATATTTTTTTATATGATAATATGAACATTTATCTTATACAGGTTCCATTCTACGCGGTAGCACAATTCACAGGATCCATAGCAGCTTCATTTGCCCTAAAAACACTACTGCAACCAATAGACAATTTAGGGACAACGACACCTTCAGGGACAGACCTACAAGCTTTGATCATGGAAATCATTGTAACTTTCATAATGATGTTCGTCACTTCAGCTGTAGCAACTGATTGCAAAGCCGTAAGCACAAACAAAATAAACAGATATTACATATATTTAATGCTTGCAGACATACCTAATTAAAATGTTAATATGTTGCAGGTAGGAGAGTTAGCAGGTATCGCAGTAGGATCAGCAGTATGCATTAATTCCATCTTAGCAGGGTAAAGCTTTGACACTAATTATATATTTAAGTAAATAAATATTGCTCTAGCATTAAAAACGTATAATTTGTAAATGAATATTTAGGCCAATATCGGGAGGATCAATGAACCCAGCACGTACCATTGGACCAGCGTTGGCAAGCAATACGTATAAAGGTATTTGGGTTTATATTGTTGGCCCCATAACAGGAACGTTATCAGGGGTGATGTGTTACAGTTTTATTCGAGCAACAAACAAACATGATCAGGACATCTCTTCATTTGGATTCCGTAGATGATGAGCAACGATGGACATGTTACCGTAAAAGATCCTCAAAATTCTTTTAATTAGTCGATATACTAGTATCATCTATCAAGTTTTGACTAGCAAAGTCTCATGTGAGTGGAGGATGCTTGAATATATTTTAAAAGCTTCATAATGCACACAATCAACTAGTGCGCTATCCACAAAATAGCTTCACTTATATCATGTGTTTGTGAAGAATCTAAAAACCAAGAGATATTATTTTAGATTGATGTCCCATTCAGTCTAATTAGCTAAGTTAAACTCCATCTAAACAAACCATGCATATCTGAAAAACTCCAGCAAAGAATAATTTAAATGAATTAAATGTTAACATTACAAGAGCAATTACACAATTGTGTCACCGACTGACCTTTAGGCCAGCAGTATCAAGGTAGCCTGCCACGAAAGAGGTTGTGAATTCATGTCACATAAATTTGTATGCAAAGCATACAAGTTTAGCATCCACACTACCTCACAATGGACCACATGCAGAAAATGATTGAGACCAACGCTCCTTTTGCTAAAACGTTCCATCGAGACAATCCTGTGTTTGATAAGGTTGATTCTGAGCTTCTTTTCTGGGGCCTGGAAATGATAGTTCCTGGAGGGTGTGGTGCATTGGAATCCGTGAGAATGGGCTGGCCTATGCTCTGTAGTGGGCGATATTATGACATTCAGACGTACTTCCGGCGCAGAAAGGCTCGGAAATTTAATCAGTTCCATTTTTTTAAGTGAGAGTTTTAGAATGCAAATAGGAAGAATTGGCAATAAATATGGTCCTTCAATTATTTCAAGGTATTATAGCAGGAATATGTGGTAACAGATATGTCAGAAGTGAGATGTAATCTGATAGGGAAAACGGTACGATACTGCAGCGTCTGCTGGATGCAGATGTAGAAATTTTGTTTTCCAACACTTTAAGATCAATGCTTTTGTGCATTAACATGTTGAAGTAGTGGAATGCAAGTGTAATGAGTTAAGACCAAGGTCGATTATATATACGATTTCTTCTAGGCTGCAAATGATCATACATGTGTTGTGTGCCTCATGTGCATGTTGCACACGCCTGCCTTGGCTTCTGGGATCCTCTGTGTGCTAGTATGTATCTAAGGGGTCAAGTCAAACTTTAAAGGTAAACAATTTTCTATATTTTTGGCATTGTTTGTAATTCTAGTATTGCCTCTTGAAACTAGTACTAAAAGAAGCTAAGCAGTTCATACCGATTTTATGTGGCAACATGCATATATTTAAGACATTACTTTGTAAGTTAAACTTTATGCATTTTTCTTTGATGAACATGTTTCCTTTGACAGTACAGAGTAGAAGTGCAAAACTGTGGGGCTGGGTAATAGCTTAAAGGGTAATTATAAAATGTCGGATCATGATTTGGTCCCCAATGTTTGTTATACTTTTACTGAATGTATTAGAATTTAATTTTTCAAAATGGAAGGACGTATGAGGTTACCAGTTTACTTTATTGCCATTTTCTGCAGTATATTGACTGCAAGTATCAAGTTTCAACTAAATAACTAATTAACTATTATAACAATTCTCTTGCATTTTAACTCAGGTTCATGGATGGTTTTATCTCGCCCTTTTGTTTTTTGTATATGTGGTTGGGACAACCTACCCCGAACCGTCCTTATGTACTATGCAAACTTTATCTCATCCCCCGAAGGCTATTTTCTCATTACCTCACAGTGGACCATATGCAGAAAATGATCGAAAGTAACGCCCCTTTTGCTAGAAAGTTTCATCGAGACGATCCTGTTCTTGATAAGATTGATTCTGAGCTTCTTTTCCGGGGCTCAGAAATGATTGTTCCTGGAGGGTGGTGCATTGGAAGCCGTGAGAATGGTTCGGGCCCGTGCTCTCTAGTGGGAAGTATTACGACACTCAGACCTACTTCGGGTGCGGAAAGGCTCGGAAACTTAATCAGTTCTCTTTTGTCGAGTGAGAGTTTTAGACCAAAGCAATGCAAATAGGAAGAATTGGTAAATACGGATGGCTTATGGACTATGGTTTTGTAATTATGTCAAATTATTATAGTGGGAGCTGGGAAATGTGTATTTACAGAAATATTGAAGCTAATTGAAATTTGATAGGGAAAATGATATGATATCTGCTTCTGCAGGATGCAGATGTGGATTTTTGTTTTCCAACTTTATTGGACCAAAGTTTGTGTGCATTGTTTGATCCATTCCCCTAAAGCCTTGTAATGCCTCGCAGCACTGTGAGCCTTTTAGGTTGTTGGTTTTAGTCAGTTCCTAATTAGCTTCAGCCAACATTTTGTACTTCAGTTAAAACAAGGTTTTTAGCCCGCGCTTCGCTGCGGAGCGCGGGGCTAAAAGGCGTTGAGTCAAGAGGAATCTTGCTTGTGTTTCGTCCCAATTCTGCACCTCCTTTACTGCGGGCTGGTAGTCTTTATGTTGTTTATACGCATTAGCACATGTTTAAAGTCAACACAGAATGCATTGGATGTTTTAGTTTACGTTTACATTACAGTAATCATTACATAGCAGTTGTTTTCAATATGACATTGCTAGCATGGTTATACTTCTTGCTG
>BQNB010076691.1:2884-31082 GCA_026074375.1 Tanacetum coccineum
GAGAATATCTTTAGACGAGAGTTGAAGAGTAAAACTCGATCACCAACATTGAAAATGCAGTTTTTGATCTTTGAGTCGTGAAGATTCTTCGTTCTCTCTTTATAAATCAAAGAATTCTCGTAAGCTTGATCACGAAGTTCATTAAGTTCATTAAGTTGAAGCTTTCGGTGATCACCCACGGTTTTAATATCGAAATTAGCATGTTTCAAAGCCCAATATGTTTTATGCTCTAACTCGATAGGTAAATGGCAAGACTTTCCGTACACTAACTTGTAAGGCGTACAACTAATTGGTGTCTTAAAAGCAGTACGAAATGCCCATAAAGCTTCATCTAATTTGTCATACCATGAGGCACGGTTTTCTCCAATTGTTCTATCTAGAATACGTTTCAAACCTCGATTGGACACCTCCACTTGACCGCTTGTTTGAGGGTGGTAAGCAGTAGCTAAATGATGAGTGACCCTATACTTAGACATTACTTTAGCAAACTGATCATTACAAAAATGGGTCCCACGATCGCTTATAATAGCTCTAGGTGTTTTGAATCGGGCAAAAAGAGACTTCAAAAACTTAACTATAACTCTAGCATCATTTGTGGGGAGCGCCTTTGCTTCAACCCATTTTGAAAGATAGTCAACGGCTACGAGGATCTATTTATTCCCATGTGAAGACGGAAATGGTCCTATGAAATCAATACCTCATACATCAAAAATTTCACAAACATAGATAGCGTTTTGAGGCATCTCATCTCGTTGTGAAATTTTGCCTTGTCTCTGACATGTATCACAAGATTTGATCATTGAATGGGCATCTCGATATATGGTAGGCCAAAAGAATCCGGCATCAAATACTTTTCAAGCGGTGAGATTGGCACTATGATGGCCCCCGTTGGGTCCTTCATGACAAGCTTTGAGGATTTCAAGAGATTCTTGCCCATGCACACACCGTCGAATGATTTGATCCGCACAAGTACGAAAAAGATAGGGATCATCCCAGAAATAATGTTTACTGTCCTTGAAAAACTTCTTCTTTTGTTGAGTTGTCATTCCTTTGATGATAAAATTCTCCGCATGATAATTTGCATAGTCCGCAAACCATGGGGTACTTCCACTAGATATAACTCCAAGAGTCTCTAAAGGGAAATGTTCATTTATATCCTTGTTTTCTAACACATCCTTATGAGGATTCTCAAGTCTAGATAAATGATCTGCCGCGAGGTTCTCACTTCCTTTTTTATCACGGATGGTGATATCAAATTATTATAGGAGGAGAACGTACCGGAGCAACCTTGGCTAAGCGTCTTGTTTGTTCATAAGGTATTTTAAAGCCGAGTGATCCGTATACACTATGCTTTTATATACGACAAGATATGGCCAAAACTTTTCAAAAGCATACACAACGGCAAGCATTTCCTTTTCCCTGGTAGTGTAATGAATTTGAGCTTCTGTCATTGTCTTGCTAGCATAATGTATAGGCTGAAAGTGCTTTATCTTTCGTTGTCCTAAAACCGCACCAATCGCGAAATCACTTGCATCACACATGAGTTCGAAAGGTAGGTTCCAATTCGGGACAACTAAAATTGGAGCTTCGGTAAGCTTCTTTTTAATAATCTGAAAAGCATCAATACATTCCTTAGAAAACACAAATGGTGTTTCCTTCTCAAGAAGGTGAGTCATTGGTCTAACAATCTTAGAAAAGTCTTGGATAAATCGGCGGTAAAATCCTGCATGACCTAAGAAACTCCTAACACCTTTTAATATAGTTGGGTGAGGTAGCTTAGTGATAACATCGACTTTAGCACGATCGACCTCAATTCCCGATTTTGAAATTTTATGACCTAACACAACTCCTTCTCTACACATAAAGTGGCACTTCTCCTAATTTAGAACTAAATTCGTGTCTTCACACCGTTTTAGAATCTTTTCTAAATTGGAGAGGCACGAATCAAAACTATCCCTAAAAACCAAGAAATCATCCATAAATACTTCCATAGTCTTTTCGATCATATCATGAAATATGGCCATCATACACCGTTGAAAAGTACCGGGAGCATTACACAAGCCAAATGGCATGCGACGGTACACGAAAGTTCCATACGGGCATGTGAAAGTAGTTTTCTCCTGGTCTTGTGGATCTATTGGTATTTGGAAATACCCCCTCGAAATACATTTGACTTCAATAAAATCTTTACCGGTAATCTTTCTTCTTTTGATCCATAAACAGGCAATGGAAATATGTCTTTATGAGTTGCTTCATTTAACTTCCTTAGTCGTTACAATACTCTCCCACTGGTAACTAAAGTGTCAGAATTATTCATTTTTCTTCTTTAGCACAACGGTTTATTCCATCTCTTCTTTGGGAACACAATGCATGGACTAACCCTATGGGCTGTCAGAGATTGGGGTAAATATACCGGGCATCAAGAAGTTTTAGCACTCCTTTTTTATTACCTCATGAATTTGGGTTAACCCGTCTTTGACTTTAACCGAGGGTTTGTAATCATCCTCCATCAAGATTTTGTGTGTACAAAAACGAGGGTCGATACCCTTGATGTCGGTGATTTTCCAAGCAATGGCCCATTTATGAGATTTGAGCACCTTTAAGAGAGCCTGTCACACCCCCAGACGGGGCCTGGACGGAACACGTGTCCGGAGGCGTGACTTGATTGATCATCTCAAGTACAAAGCCTAAAGAACGACCTCTAAGGGTACGTTTTGAAAATAAACACCGTTGCATAGATTAAAAATAATAATAATGAGTTTTACATCAATTAAATCAAAAGATTCAAGTTTAAAATGCGGAAAGCTTAAATAGTTCAAACAACGGTATTTAAAACATAGTTAAATTCTTGGGAAACTGGTTGTAGGCATATGACTCCATATTAGTCAATCAACAGCTTCCTGCTAAGCACCTGAGGGAAAAACATGCTTTAAATCGGTCAACAAATTATAGTTGAGTTGAATTCATTAGGTTTAGTTTCAAACGTTATTACAGTGGACCACAGTTTTATCAAACGTATGCGACAGTTTAACAAATACAACTTCACATAAAAAGTATTTACGTTTGCGCTTAAGCTCAGGACACTGAAGCTATTGTGTATGTTAGCATGTACATTGATTTATAAGTAATTGTGTAGCCCTTCCAGGTGTCCGACCAGACAACCTTAACCAGTACGACATGACATATATCAGTTTATCGGGCGCCCAGTGGGTAGTGAGCGGCTTCGCACTCCGGATAGGGATAATTAGTCCCAATAGATCTATTTACTCATTCGCGCTCCCTCGACCGGTCCTCCAGTCAAGAGATTGACAGTTCATGATAGTTCGGGCAGTAGTGGTCTAACAGCTACTTAGGCAACACGTAAACAGGGAAAATCTCACGTAAAGTACTTGTGTCCAATTTTAAAAGCAAGCAATGTTTCTCACCCCAAGTTATAAAACATTTATTTAAAACGAGTAAAAGAGTGGGGCTATGAACTCACCTTGATGATAAGGTAAAGAGTATACGTCAAAAGTATGGTCACTTGGAATGAACGGCGGTACACGGGTATGACCTAAAAGAATATGGGTTTCGATTTAGACTCGGAAGGTTATCGTACTATATTGATGCATGCACGTTCATTGTCATTTTTAGTAAACGTTAGTTATATATTTAAAAACGTTAGTGATCGAGTTTTACGAAACGTACATATATAATATTATATTATTTATATAGATATTATATTTGTTATTGTTAATACATAAGTAAACTTGTTATTTATCATTTAATATTTCCAAACAGTTAGGTAATTTAATCGAAGTATTTTATCGTTTATGTTTTTCCAAATAGTTTCTAAGTATAAAGATTTTTACAAAATTTCGGCATGACCCGTTCGTGTTTACACGTTTTCCAAAGTCGTAGACTTTAATTTAATACCACTTTCAAATCACTTTCCATATTTACAATTTACTCGTCATCAAATCCATTATTAATCGTAACGTTCGACGTCTAAAAATAATTAAACGTAAAACATTAGTCTAAAAATCGTACATTATTAAATAAGTCACTCACGAACTTATCCAATAAACTACACCGTAGCTTGTATGCTTTGGCGTTTTGCATATATGTTGGGCTTTGGCCCGTTACGTCCGAAAATGTAGTTTTACTTATCCATTTAATTCGATAAGCAAAATATTGTGTAATAAATACGTGACCTCAAGATAAGCTATTAAATAAGCTCACAATAAGTCAAGTATAATAAGCCAAACCATATGAGCTCAAGAATGTGAATGTGATTGGGTCTTGTATATGTGGAACTTTAGCTTTAAGCTTTAATAAACTATATTCGAGCTTATTTATTAAGCCGAATAAGTTTATCATTTGTCCTTTTACAAAAAGCTAGAAAATAAGCTAACAAAATATATGTCAAAACAAAATAAGTTAAACAATAAATATTTATTTATTTCTTTGTTGTGCCGAAATATATATATAAGCCCTAATAAGCTCCAATAAAGTAATTAAGCTTTCCAACAAGCTTGTTAAAATAATGTCAAAACAAAAATGAACTATAGCATATCATTTTTATTACAAGAAAATAACCACGATCACAAAACTAAGATTTCCTTATATGTATCTTTGTATGGTTCGAAATTTATGAAGACCCTTTTAGGGTTTATGTAGTTTTTAAACCTTTGTTTTTACAAAATAATTTGTACAACTAGTATGTATGCACATAAGGAGTATAAATGTTACATGTTGTATTGTGTATTTGAGCCTTACAAAATTAGAAGATTTAGGTGATGAACAAAGATTTATAACAACCCAAATGTTGTTTAACAAATACCCGGATGATACAAATGATCAAACCTTCAATAAATCTTCAAGTGTTTTTGATTAAAGATGAAAAATAAATGGACTTGTATGTATGTTGGGATTTTCGTGGGTTTTAGGGTGAACAAGAGAGAAAAGAGAGCTAATAATGTAAAGTGCTTTGTGTGTATGGAATGAACAAATGAAAGAACAAGTTATATAAATCCACGAAGTTTATACTTCACACACTCAAGGTGAGTGTGTGTGTACCGAAAATGAGACAAAATAGGGATGGGGGGACCAAAATGATCTTCCAATGGGAATTGAGCTAGTTGGTAACATGTGATTTTCTCTTGTCCCATTCCAATTTGAATTTCAAAACTTGTGCACCAAGCTCTTTTGTTGTTGGTGCACCGAAAATGACAAGAGAGTGGGGGGGACCATTTCATTTTTATAATCCTTGTTGCTAGTGCTCTCAAAATGATTTAATTTCCAAGTCTTGTATGCTTAAGCTTATAGTTTAGGTAAAACACGGATAACGCAAGTAACGAAACGAGTAACGGTATCACTAAAAATTATGAAATTTTAAACATTGCTTAAAAACATAAAAAACGCGGAATATTGGCCACCAAATACTTACATCGTTTGGTTTTATGTGTCCCGGGTTCGGGCTCCCGGAGACGATCTCAGATAACATAAGAAACAACTTTCCGGTTAAAAAGGCAAAGCTAAACGAAACATTTAAGATTTCAAATTAATACTCGGGAACGGCTAACTTGTTGACGAGAAAAATCTCGGGTGTCACATTCTTTTCCCCGTTATAGATTGCTTTGTCCCCATCAAAGCTAGGAACGCTAACCTCTGCAGCGGGTGCAGAGTTGGTGAATAGGTGCGGGTATTTCTTTTGCATTTGGTCTTCACGCTCCCAAGGTGAACTCAGGACCTCTCCTGGAGTTCCACCGCACTTTGACAATCGGAATACGACTCTGCTTCAGACGCTTGACCTCACGGTCCATAATCTCGACAGGTTCTTCAATGAAATTCAATTTGTCGTCAACTTGGATCTCATCCAATGGTATAGCAAGCGGTTCATCAGCCATGCATTTCTTTAATTTCGAGACGTGAAACGTACTATGAACTCTATTCTTCATCTATGGTAGTTCTAGACGATAAGCAACTGTTCATACTATAGGCCACATGTATCTTAAAGGTCCAATATAACGAGGGTTCAACTTTCCCCGTTTGCCAAAACGTATCACTCCTTTCCAAGGCGATACTTTCAACATGACCTTATCTCCTACTTGATGGAACTCTAGAGGTTGTCTTCTGTCATCGGCAATAGCTCTTTTGATGATCACGGGCGGCTTGGATATGGCTCTTGATTTGAACTATTTTCTCGGTTGTCTCGTGGATGATCTCTGGGCCAGTGAGCTGACTGGTCTCATCTTCAGCCCAGCTGATGGGTGATACGACATTGCGCCCATACTCACGCCTCAAAGGTCACAGCCTTAATGCTGGTATGATAACTGTTGTTATACGAAAATTCTACCAACGGTAAGTGTTTATCCCAACCTTTTCCAAAGTCGAGTACACAGGCACGTAACATATCCTCTAACGTCTGAATGGTTCTCTCACTCTGACCATCGGTCTCTGGATGGTAGGCTGTACTCATATCCAATCGAGTACCTAATGCTTTATGTAGAGACTTCCAAAAATGTGAAGTAAATTTTCCATCGCGATCAGAGATGATCGAAACCGGCACTCCATGCTTCGAGACTACTTCCTTCAGGTATTGTCTCGTCAATTTTTCTAACGTGTCATCTTCTCTCATAGGCAAGAAATGAGCAGATTTAGTGGAGTACGATCAAACGATTACCCATAAATCGTGTTCTTGCCCAGCCGCTTGTCCTCTGGCTAGTAGTTTAGTCACATAAAATATAAAGAAAAAATAAAAAAAGTCCTTGTTATGTTCTCCCATTTCTTTTTGGGATCTATGGTTGAACAAACAAAATACCAGATGGTTTATGATATTCTTTCTTAACTTGTGCATTCGTTAAACATTTGCTGACATAAGTGGCAATCTCTGCTTTCATGTTAGGCCACCAATATAACTTCTTCAAGTCCTGGTACATCTTATCCGATCCAGGGTGGATGGAATACTTCGACTTATGCGACTCATGCATAATCAAGGCCCTCAAATCACCAAAACGCGGAATCCAACTTCCGTTTGCTCAAACATAAGTTCTTTTTTTTTGACGTCAGCGCGAGGAGGTTCTAACTGTTAATCATGCACGCAAGTCTTCGTGATGTAGTTCTCTTCTTTCTGGCTTCCGATTGAGAACTTAAAATTTGCTTTGGAAGGTTTAAACCCTATAGGTAAACCATGGCTCGAACTCGTAGTGGATTGCTTTCTTTCCTTTCTACTTCAGTGGCTCAGCCACCACGTTCGCCTTTGCATGGGATGATATCGAATCTCACAGTCGTAGTTCCGCTCAACAGTTCTATCCAACGTCTTTTGTCTCATATAAGCTCCTTATGGTCGAGTATGTGTTGCAATATCTTATGATCGGTTGAACACAAACGCACTTGGTACGTTACAGATAATGTCTCCCAATCTTCAGGGCAAAAAACACTACTGCACCATGCTCTAGGTGTATTCTGCTTGTGGTATAGTTCTTCTCGTGAACCTTGAGTTGGCGGGATGCATAAGCTATGACCTTCTCTCTCTGCATCAAAACTGCGCCCAACCCTTTATGCGAAGCATCACAATATACCACGAAGTTCTCACTTCCCTCTGGTAAAGCCAAGATCGGTGCACTACACAGCTTTTGCTTCAACAACTGGAATGCAGCTTCTGCCTTTTCTCCCCATTCAAACTTCACGCTTTTCTGAGTCAGTTTCGTCATAGGTCTAGCGATTTTTGAAAAGCCTTCGATAAATCGTCGGTAGTAACCGGCCAAACCTAAGAATTGACGAATCTCGGTAGGTGTCTTGGGCGACGCCCAATCTTTGATTGCCTCAATCTTCGCGGGATCAACATGAATGCCTTCACTATCAATCACGTGACCAAGAAATTGTACCTTCGACAGCCAAAATTCACACTTTGAGAACTTGGCGTACAATTCTTCCTTCTTCAATAAATTCAAGATCAACTTAAGATGTCCTTCATATGCTTCCTTTCTGGTTTGGCGGTAGATCAAAATATCATCGATGAATACAATCATGAATCTATCCAGATATGGTTTGCACACCCTATTCATCAAGTCCATGAAAACTGCTGGTGCGTTAGTCAAACCAAACGGCATTACTTGGAACTCGTAGTGACCATAGCGAGTCCTAAATGCTGTCTTTGAAATGTCTTCCTCCCGAACTCTGAGTTGATGATAACCAGATCTCAGGTCGATCTTAGAGTAGACTCTTGATCCTTGCAGTTGATCAAACAAATCGTCGATTCTCGGAAGTGGGTATCGGTTCTTCACAGTAAGCTTGTTCAGTTCACGATAGTCGATACACATCCGAAAAGAACCATCTTTCTTCTTGACAAACAAAACTGGTGCTCCCCAAGGTGAGGAACTCGGTCTTATAAATCCTTTGTCAGAAAGTTCTTGTAACTGAGCAGACAACTCCTGCATTGCGGTGTGGTGCTATTCGATTCGGTGCTCGTGCTACGGGTGCAGCACCAGGGACCAAGTCGATTTGAAATTCAAACTTGTTGAGCAGGCGGTTAATCCAGGCAAATCTTTGGAATATGACTTCCGGATAATTCCCGTACGATTTGGCACAGCTTTCAAGTGCCTCTACCGACTGATCCTCAGCCTGTTTGGATGTAATGGTGCCAGATAAATGGAACATCTTCTCAATATATTTTTGGGTCCTTGCGTGCATGATTATATTATTCAACTTACTTCCACCGTGCAACTATCACCTGAATTTATCAACACCTCATTTCCATAAGGAATTCGAACAACCTTCTCGTCACAACACGATTCAAGCGTTGTATTTCGCCAACCAATCCATACCAATGATGACGTCAAAACTACCAAGCTCTTAAAGGCATTAGAATCTATGTCAAACGGAATGATCCTAATAACCTATCGTGCAACCTCTAAGAAACAATATTTGTTTCAGAATTCTTCCATCGGCTAAGTTCTACAGCATAAATAGTTTCTAAAGTGGTTGGTGTGTAACATCAAGCAAAGCACTAAAGGTAGTTGCCCACAAAACTTCTACGAGCGCTCCGAATTCAAACAACATAGAAGCATAACAGTTTTTGAGAAGAACATACCTCGCTGACATCATTGGAAATCCGGGGTTTTGTTCTCCTCCACATGGCGTAAGCTCTCGCCGTAGTTTTTCGTTACCTCCAGTCTGGTTTCCTGGTCTTGTTTCCCATCTTGTTTCTTGTCTGGTTTCTCGGGTTTCTGATTTCTCAACTTAGGACAATCCTTCTTGAAATGTCCTGGTCTTCCACACTCATAACAAATAATACCCTGCTGATTCCCAACTGGAGCCCTCTGAGTGTTTGGAGCAATAACAGCCCTACAATCCCTAGTCTGATGTCTAACCTTCTTACAGTTTCCACACCTCAAAGTACACAACCCTTCATGATGCAACCTACACTTGTTGCAGTAGGGTAGTGGCCCAGCATATCCCTTTCTTTCATTGTTCCCAGTCGTATAAGCTCTGGCCACATTCTGCCCACTAGTATTTTGCCTCTTGAACGGCGGTTGCTGTCCCCACGATGATCCCTTAGTTTATCTCATCCTTCTCTTATTCTCAGCACTCCTTGCAGCATAACCTTGGACTTTCTTGTCCATCAATTGGTTAGCAATGCGTATATCATCCTGGAGTCTGGCTGGATTCGCAGCAATCACATTCCCTTGAATGTTGTCCGGTAAACCTCCATTAACCTTTCCACTTCGGTCTTCTTATCAGTGGACCATTCTAGAACAACAAAATCAAAAACTCCTGATCACCTTTGAGTGTAAGCATAGTCAAGTCGTTTCCCTTCACGGCCTCAAATTACACAATCAGTCTCCTTCTTCTGGATTTTTTCCTTGGGCAATACACTTATGTCATAACTTCAGTTTAGGTTCAACCCAAGTCCTGGTTATATGAGAGTCTCAACACCAATGGTTCTTTATGAGAGTCATCCAAGGTCAATGCACTGTCTGCAGTGTGAAGTTGCCTTACTTCACTTGATACTTCAGTGGACAATTACTGATATTGAACACAGTCTCCATTTTCAAACCAGCGGACTGTCAATCCTGACAAGCCTTCAGTTCCGAGAATTATGTGGCTTGTCACTTCATGAAGTATTGGGAATAAGTGCCCTCTCGAGCCACTGGCATGAAACCTCCAAAGTTCATACCATGATTTCCATTTCTGTTTCCATTTCCATTTCCATTTCCATTTCCTCCATTTCCATTTCCATTTCCTCCGTTTCCATTTCCATTTCCTCCATTATCATTTCCATTTCCTCCATTATCGCCTTCTAGTTCGTCCCCATTCTCATTCAGGGGTTCAAGGGTCCTGGCGGCTTCACGAGCCTCCAACTCTTCAGCTACTCGGCGAGCAACCAATTCTTCAAAACTCTCGTGAGTCCATGGGGACGTGCTCCAGATCGTGTGTTAGGCATCTTTCCTACACACAAAACAATATAACGGCTTGGTAAGATTTCTAGGTATTGCGAGATTATAACGGATATTAAATAAACATTTACGGTTAATACATTGAAAATACACGACCTATATTTTATTCACGAAATCCCATAATGCATGACACAAGAGCATAAGTAAATCAAATCATGACATCATATCATAGATAAACATTAGTTTCATTATTCGAACATAAGTGATCTACATTCACAAACGTTTTCAAAATACAGCAAGATATGAGTTCTTAAACACTAACGGTCATCACTAAACGCTACTACTAAATACTGCAATACTGACGAACATCTCTAAGAACGGTAGCCCATGTGCTTCCTAGCACATGCCTCAAGTCTGCCAACTCTCACTCGATCATAAAATCGAAGTTGTCGCATTTGTCTCAACTCTCCTTGCATACGTGACATGCCGCGCTGGAGTCGGTCAACTCTCTGGCTCTCAACATTCATGGTGCCTCTAAGCCTCCTGTTATCCCTCTCTAACTCAGCAATCCTCTCAGTCAAAGCCATAACTGCCGACAACCCCAACAATCCTGTGTCCTGCCTCTCTCTGAAACTCCTCAATGTCTGTATACGATGGACTGGGATAGCCTCTGTTGTGATCTTGGAAAAACCTCGGAACAATATCCCAATGTACTCATACGTACATCTACTGCTCCTCTCCTGAGCAGGCTTTCAGGATATCCTCTGGCAACACGGATTGCGTAACCCTTCAAACCTGACCTCAACCGGGCCTCTCACACCCGTCTCTGTCTCATCTCGATCAATAGTCTCAACTACAACTCTAGCATCAATCCCTCTATCCCTATATGAGCTTCAGCGTAAGAAAAACATCGTCAATCTTGACTGAACCTTGAGGATCAATATCCTGCTCTAAATGAGGCTCATCACTAGCTCTGACAATAGCATCATCCCTCAAACTAGTCTCTCTAGGATCAACCTCTACCTCTGCCAAATAACCAGAATCCTTAACTCTCTTAGGCGATGGTATCAAATCAGCACGGACAGGAGATAAAGCTCCGGATACAGGTGATAATGCAGGTACAGATGTCATGGGGGACCTACGTCTCTTGCGAGATAGCCCCGCAGAAGTACCCGGTAGATCTGGTGAAGAATGATCTGACAATGAGTGTCTCGAAGAAGGACAGATAAAGCATTTCCGAATGAAAAATCTGATGATGCCTCTGATGATGAATCTGAAGAAGAATGATCAGTAGGATGTCTCTCAGCAAGACGATGAGTGGGTAACGGTCTAACCCTCTTCCTCGCGGTCATCATGTGTACCGGCCCATTAAGATGGTAGCGGTACGGTCGACCATAAGGAATAGGCTGTCCAGATGCTAGAAGCATAACTCGACGATGAGGTATGGTAGGTGATCTCTGGGTAGAAGCGGTAATCTCAGTAAAAGGTGTATCATGGGTAGGTGATTGATGGTGTTTCTGGTGTAATCACTCGTTCGGTGGGTTGTCATCATCCGATGTTAAGAGTGGTGAGGTAGTGGTCTGGTGGTATGTGGTCTGATGAATGGATCCTCTGATGGATCATTGACTCTGGAATCAGATGCAGGTGGATGAGGAATCAGGTGAAGCTGGGTGTATAGTCTGGAGATGGTGGCTTAGTAGGTGCTAGATAGGTGTCTTGTGGGATCACTGGTGTGTACAAGTCTGTGTGGTAAGGTGGAGTAACAATGTGTGGGTGTCGGAATAGTAGTAGGGATGGTACCAACAAATTCTTCGGTCCAATAGATTTGTCCCCGCTATCTCAGGATGAATCCGAGAAATCGAGAAATGGAAATACCATAACCATGCACAAGCAAAGTTCATATTAAATCATCTTTTTATAAACCATGCATGTTTTGCTAACAATATGAATGGATGGTGAATGGGTAAATGAAATGAATGCAAAGGTGAAATGAATGAATGCAATGAAAGAATTGGATGAGTCATCGAGTGCGTCATGATAGGTAGAAATAAGAAAACATTATAATTATTAGATATATTAGTATTTATTACATTTATATTATTTAGTAACACTTAGTTATGTATACGGTTACTATTTAAGATCACGTAAGGGACACTTAATCCACGTAGGTTTCACATACTGGGTTATAGTTCCAGCCTAGTTTATACTACTGGTTCTCGATAACTTGGCTCTTGATACCAAATCTGTATCACCCCAGTAGGGGCTGGACGAGAACACGTGTCGGAGGCTGAGACTTGATTGATCATCTCCAAGTACAAAGCAAAAAGAAACGACCTTAAGGGTTACTGTTTTGAAAATAAACAGTTGCCATAGATTAAAAAATAATAATAATGAGTTTTACATCAATTAAATTCAAACAGATTCAAGTTTTAAAAATGCGGAAGCTTAAAATAGTTCAACAACGGGTATTTAAAAATAGATAATCTCTTGGGTAAACTGGTGTAGGCATTTAGGACCTCCATATAAGTCAATCAACAGCTCCTATGCTAAGCACCTGAGAAAACGTGCTTTATAAAAACGGTCAACATAAAGTTGAGTGAATTCATAGGTTTTGTTTCAACACGTTATTACAGTGGTCCACTAGTTATCAACACGTATGCGGACAGTTATATAACAATAAACTTCACATAAAAAGTATTTACGTTGCGCTAAGCTCATGACACTGAAGCTAATTGTGTATGTTAGCATGTACATTGCTATAAGTAATTGTGTGCCCTTCCAGGTGTCCGACCAAAGACAACCTAACCAGTACGACATGACATATATCCGTTTATCGGGCGCCCCGTGGGTAGTGAGCGCTACTCACCCGGATATAGGTGTAATTAGTCCCAATAGATCTATTACTCATTCCGCGCTCCCTCGACGGTTCCTCCAGTCAAGAGATTGACAGTTCATGATTAGTTCGGGCAGTAGATGGTCTATCAGCTACTTAGGCAACTCGTAAAACAGGGAAAAATCTCACGTAAAGTACTGGGTGTCCAATTTTAAAGCAAGCAATGTTTCCTCACCCCGGCGTTATAAAACATTTATTAAACGATGTATAAAAGTAGTCGGGGCTATTGAACTCACCTTGATGATAAGGTAAAGAGTATACGTCAAAAGTATGGTCACTTGGAATTGAACGGCGGTACACGGGTATGACTAAATGAATATGTGTTTCGATTTAGAATCGGAGAAGGTTTATCGTTACTACATTGATGCATGCTCGGTTCTTTGTCATTTTTAGTAAACTTTAGTTATATATTTAAAACGCTTATTGATCGAGTTTTACGAAGGTTTATATATAATATTATATTATTTATATAGATATTATATTTGTTATTGTTAATACATAAGTAAACTTGTTATTTATCATTTAATATTTCCAAATAGTTAAGTAATTTAATCGAAGTAGTTTATCGTTTATGTTTTTCCAAATAGTTTCTAAGTATAAAGATTTTTACAAAATTTCGGCCATGGACCCGTTGTGTTTCACGGTTTTCAAAGTCGTAGACTTTAATTTTTAAATACCACTTTCAAATCACTTTCCATATTTTACATTACTCGTCATCAATCCATTATTAATCGTATCGTTCGGACGTTCTAAAAATAATTTAATAGTAAAACATCTAAAATCGGTTACACTATTAAAAAAGTCACTCTCGAATTATCCAATATAAAACTACACCGTAGCTTGTATGCTTTGGCGTTTTGCATATATGTTGGGCTTTGGCCCGTTACGTCCGAAAATATAGTTTTACTTATCCATTTAATTCGATAAGCAAAATATTGAGTAATAAATACGTGACCTCAAGATAAGCTATTAAATAAGCTCACAATAAGTCAAGTATAATAAGCCAAACCATATGAGCTCAAGAATGTTCTCATGGTGTTGGGTCTTGTATGTGGGACGTAGCTTTAAGCTTTAATAAACTATATTCGAGCTTATTTATTAAGCCGAATAAGTTTATCATTTGTCCTTTTACAAAAAGCTAGAAAATAAGCTAACAAAATATATGTCAAAACAAAATAAGTTAAACAATAAATATTTTTTTATTTCTTTGTTGTGCCGAAATATATATATAAGCCCTAATAAGCTCCAAATAATTAAATAAGCTTTCCACAAGCTTGTTAAACATAAGTCAAACAAAATGAACTATAGCATATCATTTTTATTACACGAAAATAACCACGATCACAAAACTAAGATTTCCTTATATTTATCTTGATATGGTTCGAAATTTATGAATACCTTTTTAGGGTTTATGTAGTTTTTAAACCTTTGTTTTTACAAAATAAATTGTACAACTAGTATGTATGCATCATAAGGAGTATAAAAGTACAAGTTGTTTGAGTATTTGAAGACTTACAAAAATTAGAAGATTTAGGTGATGAACAAAGATTTATAACAACCCAAATGTTGTTTAACAAATACCCGGATGATACAAATGATCAAACCTTCAATAAATCTTCAAGTGTTTTTGATTAAAGATGAAAAATATATGGATTTGTATATATGTTGGGTTTTTCGTGGGGTTTAGGATGAACAAGAGAGAAAGAGAGCTCAAATGTAAAGTGTGTGTGTATGAAATGAACAAATGAACCTAGAATGAGTATATAACACCAAGTTTACTTCACACACTCAAGGTGAGTGTGTGTGTACCGAAAATGAGGACAAAAGATGGGAGGGGGGGACCAAAATGATCCACCAATGAGAATTAAGCTAGGAAATAACATGTGATTTGGTCTTGTCCCATTCTAATTTGAATTTCAAAACTTTGTACACCAAGTTCTTTTGGTGTTGGTGCACCGGAAAATTGACAAAGAACGAGAGGTGGGGGGGACCCTATTTCATTTTTATAAACTTGAATGCTACGTGCTCTCAAATGATTTAATTTCCAAAGTCTTGTATGCTTAAGCGTATAGGTTTTGGTAAAACACGGGATAACGCAAGTAACAAAACGTAGTAACGGTATCACCAAATAATTATGGAAATTTTAAACATTGATGAAAAACATAAAAACGCGGGATATTGCCAAATATACTACAATGTTTGGATTTTGTCCCGGTTCGCTCCGGAGTCGATCCTCAGAGAACATCGAAACAACTTTCGGTTTTTTTTAAAGGCAAAGCTCAAACGAAAACATTTAAAAATTCAAAATACTACACGGAAACGGCTAACTTGTTGAACGGAAAATCTCGGGTTGTCACAGAGCATCTTTTTCATCATTTTTTAAACCTTTTGCAATAATTACTGGTAACTTGTCATTTTCTTCCAAGAAAGCATATTCTAAGTGAGACGGTAAATCTTTTAACTCTAATTCCGGAGGCTCTTCAATTGAAGATTTTGCCTCGGTCACTTCACTTTGTTTAAGGTCCATCGGAGGAAGTTGAAACGGGTCATTATTTAACAATTTTTCGATCAAACAAATATCTTCCTCCGGATCGCAATCGGCATGATCAATTTCCGGTGAAATCGAATCATCCTTAAGATAAGCTTCGATTTCTTCCAAAATGAATTCGGAAGTAAACGGCTCAGACGTCGGGGTGGGATTGCCACCCGAAGAATTAGAAAATCCTAGCAATTCCGGAGCATACTCCTCACAAACTGCATCAATGATGTCAATTCGGTTTACCGACTTATCATTTGTAGAGGAATATCTCGTGGTTTGATCTAAATTAAAAGTGACGGCTTCGTTATCAACCCGAAGGGTTATTTCTTCTCCATAAACATCAATTAAAGCACGACCGGTCCTCAAAAAGGATCTCCCAAGTATGAGAGGTACTCGAGGATCGGCTTCGAAATCGACAACAACAAAGTCGGTAGGAAAATGAAATTTCCCAACTTTGACAAAAACGTCTTCGACAAGTCCTTTAGGATAAGTAATCGATCGGTCTGCTAACTCTAAAGTCATCCGAGTTGGTGTAAGATTAGGTAAAGAAAGCTTTTTCCAAATAGAAAGGGGCATAAGATTTATGCTCGCGCCAAGATCGGCCAAGGCGTGACATACATCCATTCCTGGGAAATTACATGGAATAAGAAACTTGCCGGGATCTCCAAGCTTTTCGGGAAGCTTTTTGAGGAGCATTGCCGAGCAATTCTCGTTTAACGGTATCTTAGCTAACTCAAGCAACTTTTCCTTATTCATAAGCAAACTCTTAATCGTAGGAGCAAATCTTGGCATCAAAAGTAAAGCATCCGCGAAACTAATGTCGAAGCGCAAATCTTGAAAGATTTGGAAGATCTTCTCCATTTGATTCGAAGCTTTGTCACGGGACTTTTGATCATCACGTCGTGAAGGATATGGAATATTTGGCTTAGGTAAATTCTTCGGAACATCGGATTCCGGAATGGGAGTGGTTTTAGGTAAAGTCTTCGGAACATCGGGTTCCGGAATAGAAATGGGGATAACCGAAGGTGGGATTTGAGCGGTACTTCCTTGGAAATTTGTTTGCTCTTTATCCGTTGTCTCCTCGGTTTCTCGTTTCGCTACCTTTTTAGGAGAAGGATTAGTAGGAATCGAGGGTCCCTCGTAAGCAACACCACTTCGAGTAGTGATAGATTTCATCTCACCCTTCGGGTTTGGAATGGTATTACTCGGAAGATTACCCGAAGTTGAGGCTTGGTTTTGAAATAACCCACAAATCATGTTATGCAAATTATTTTGAAAGGTAGTTTGTTGATTCATCATGAAGGCTTGTTGAGATTTTATCGTGTTTTGAATTTCATTCTTAAGGTCTCCTTTCAACGAGTTGATTTGATTTTGCATATTCCTCAACATTTGATCATTATTCCTCTTGTAACTTGAAAAATCATTTGAAATCTCTTGTTGAACTTGATTATTAGGCACTTGAAAAGGTTGGTTTTGAAAATTTAGAGCATGATTATTTTGATTTTGAAAACCTTGATTTCCATGAAAATTATTCCCCCGATTAAAATTATTCCCTTGAACATGATTCTGATTAAACCTATTTTGACCATTGTTTTGCACCGGAGCAAAACCTGGTGGTGCCATTTGATTACTAACACGGTTCGGAGGGTTAACTTGATTGTAAGTACCCGTAGTCGCACAAACACTAGCCTGATTGTTGTCGGTAGCCGGACAATTATACCAAGAATGAGCACCACCACAAGTAACACAAGATTCCTCAACCGCTTTAACCGGAGCGGGAGTGACAACTTTTTAGAAACAATCTCGACTAAGGTCGAAAGTTGATCCGCAAGCTTATCAATTCTCTCATCCGTTTTACTAGAAGTAGCATTCATCCTAGAAGCATTTGGTTTATTTCGTGAATAACGTACTTTTGATTTGTTCTCAATTATGTTTAAAGCCTCTCTAGTCGTTTTACTCAAAAGATTTCCACCCGCAGCTGCCATTTAAGGAGTCTTGTTCATTGTCGTTTAAACCATTGTAAAGGTATCAACTTGAGTTAACTCCGTAAATCCGTGATGGGGGCATGCTCTAAGCAACTCCTTAAATCGTTCCCAAGCTTCACTAAAAGTTTCCTCGAATTTTTGTGTAAAACGAGAAATTTCATTCTTTAAGTGAGTGGTTTTTGAAGGATGGAAAAATTGGTTAACGAACTTGGTAACGAGATCCTCCCAAGTCAAGATTGAATTTGGTGGTTCTTTCTCGTACCAAGTTTTAGCAGCTCCCTCGAGCGAATATGGAAACATCATAAGCTTAATCACATCGTTAGGCACATTCCTAAATCGTAAAGTCGAGGTAATCCTTTTGAAACTATTAATATGAGCATGAGGATTATCGTTTTCACGACCGTAAATGGGTTAGGCTTAACAACTTGAAGCAAATTCGTCTTAATGCTCAAATTGATCGGCATGGATTTTGGTAAACCAATAGCTTCTCCGTATCCTTCGTGGGGGACACGTGTGGCTCCTCCATGGTACGTTCTGCATTAGGTGCAGCAATAGTTCGAATCTCGGGTTCGACTATGTTAGAAACTTGTCTTCTCCGACATCTTGGAATTGTGACGTTTGAATTATTAGGATAATTAGAACGTCTAGTGCGCATGCTCTATTTAAAAGAAAATTAAGAACAATATAAGAAAATATTTTTGGTTTTCTAAAGTTTCATTCACAATCTAATTTTAACAGCGAAACGAGAAAGACAACTTGAACCAAATAATCAAACTTACTTCACGGTAGCTCTTAAAATTTTTACTTTTTAAGGTGAGGCGTATCTCGTAAGTGACACAAATGGTGTCTGAGGTAAAAAGGGTTCTGGGCACCTAGCGCAGTTTTAGTCTTTTGGTCATACACCTGAGTAGGATTTAACATCATATGGACAGTTTGAATGGATTGATCTTGTGAGTGAAGCTTATTCTCAAGTTTATCGTTAAGGTGTTTCAGATTGGAAAAATCAGTCAGGAATTTGGACTCTTTCTGTTTAAACTCTTGTTTCAAAGTCGTTACAGTTTCTTCAATTATCTTGTTGTTTTCCATAGTTGAATTAAGTTGCAACTTGACAGAATGAAGTTCCTTTTTAAGATTTTCTTCCGTTTTATTACGATTTTGAATAAGCATACGCATTTGATCATCCATTCGCTGTTCACGTTCAGTCAGTTCAAACTTAGCACGTTGCTCATAAATGGCAACTTGTTCCTTATAGATCTTAAGTTCAGTGGCTATTGGGTCATGAGGAACGAACGCATCATTATCAGACGACACACATACATCATTTAGAGCAGAATATGCACAACTTGGTACAACAGAAATATTATCGACTGATAAATATTGTTCATATGGAATAACATTACTGTTACCCATATCGACACTAGTTGAGTTAATAACATTTTCCTGTTGTACTTCATTATGAATCTCATGTTCATCCTGATTAGTAACACTATGATCAATAGCATTTTCCAGAATATGTACCTCGGATAAGATTGATGCATTAGATAGACCAGCTTGTGGATTTGCTAGCCCGGTTGAGGACAAATTGGCCATGAATATAGACTGAGCAGTCGGTTCATCATCAACAACTGAATCAAAAGAGTCACATTCATCTGCCTGGAAAATGTTGTCCTCATTCAGAGCTAAGTCTTGGACTGGTTGATTATCCACATCTGCATCAAAGGTGTTGGCCTGTTCACCAGCCAGAAAGAGTAGTTCCTCTTCATCCAGAACTGCACCATTCTCTTAAGCTTACATCAGCAGCATCTTGTCCTTGAAATAAACAGAATTCTATGGACTCTTCAGCTGAGTATAGTTCTGTGCAATATGTCCAATCCTATTACAATCATAACACTTGACCGGTTTTCCTTGGCCTGCATTGGCATTCCTAGCTCTATTATGTGCGCCCCCATTGCTTGCAGCACCATTTCCTTGAGCAAAATACCTCTGATTCTGATTATGATTCGGTCGCCCTTGAACATTCTAAATGACAACCTAACCATTTTGAATGGTTGCTTGATTTCGGGTGTTAGAAGAGGTTCGAAGTTGATTGTTCGTCTGAGGAAGTATAGCTCTGAATGATTGGGCAAGAAGTGACATTTGTTTGGTTAGGTTGTCAAGTATTTCATCAGTTAGGTGTATCTGAAATCAATTTGTGATGTTTCAGGGAATTGTGGATATTGTAGTGATTGAGGGTTTGTTAATGAAGAAGGATATTGATGAGACTGGACATGTGATGATTGGGCATGAGGTTGGACAATTGAAACAAATGCAAGTTAATCATTAGTAGCAGGAGTGATTCTTTCAATAATCAGTCGATCTTGTGCAGCATGCTTCTCATGTTGTTTTAAATATGCATACAGCTGTTCGTGATTTGTCTCTTTCAGAGCTTTGTTGAGTTTAATGGCTGTCACAAACCTATCCCATTCAGGTGACATGTTGTTCACAAACTTGGAGTTCAGCTAAATGTTAGGCATTGTCATTATGATATTCCTCATGTCGTTGACGAGCTTGTGAAATCAAACATAGTACTCATTGATGTTTTCACCTAGAAGCATCTTGAACCGCTCAAATTCATCGTACAACTGTGATTCTTTGTCTTCTTTGGTGAGCTCAGAACTTGTAAGAAGCATTTTGACGTTGTCCCAAATTGCTTTTGCTTTAATGTTGTGATTAATGAGCTTGTAGATATCTTTGGGTAATCCTTGAAGCACAATATTGGTTGCACGGACATCTGCATCGTATCGCTTCTTCTCCGTGTCACTTAGATCCTCATAGGTACGAGGCCTTTCTAGTCCAAGTAGAACACCACCCTCAGGGGTAGTTCCATGTGTATTCCTTATGGTTCCAAGCTCAAATGGTCCTTGATCAATTGACAGAAGAATTTGCAATCTATTTTCCTTTCCTCTATAGTACAATCGGATTCGTTGCGACGATGATTCGTAATCAGTCCTATCAAGCATAGGAGGGCGGGTATCAGAACCGGCCTCTTGAATGTCATCTGAATTACTAGACATGATTGTTTGATTGATTGTATTATGATAAACTTTGAATCGCTACAATGATTAGTGATTGTATGTTAAAAGTGATGATTGTTTGGTGATATGTTGTTTGTGATTTGGTTTGGTTTAATTAAGTTTACGAAATGCAATACACAAGTCTTAGTCAGGATATCTAGACAAGTCTTAGTCAAGAATTTCAGACAAGTCTCAATGTTGAGGATTAGACAAAACTCAGTGAGGTGTCCTAGACAAAACGCAGTTAAGAAGCAAAGACAAAATGCAATGAAGAAATTTTTTTGCCAGAGATTCTTTCCACCAAAACGCAATCAGGGTCTTCAACTTGGGACAAAACGCAGGATAAAAAATGCAATGAGAAGGAGACAAAATGCAGTGATGTGTCTTGGGCAAAACGCAATCAACTCTTGAGACAAAACGCAATCAAGAAATTAATTGGGCAAAGTTTCTCCTAGTCAAAACGCAATAAGGGTCTTCAACTTGAGACAAAACGCAACATACAAAACGCAACTTAAAGAAATAACCAAAACGAAGTACACAAAACGCAACTGACAAAACGCAACTACTATACCACACTAGAGGACAAACCGCAGTGTACTATTCTCTGACAAAACGCAGAGACAAAACGCAACTAAGAAACGTCTTCCAGGGAGACAAAATGTAGTTTCTAGAAAAGCTTCAAATCACCAAAAATCACCCTTTTGAATGTTTGAGCTTGGATTTTCTTGCACAACTTGGTACTAGAAGGTTAAAACTACACTAAAAATACTAACTTTAACACCACAAATGTGAGAATCAAATAAAGCCAATGAGAAAACCATAAACCTTCAAAACCCAATTTTTTGATCAAATCTTCTAAGAGAAACGCACATACACTCTATGTAATCATCCCATGGGCTCTGATACCAATTGAAGTATATTGGATATCATAACACAGTCAAGAGATGATGGGTTGGCCAATTTCTTGTAGAGAGAGAAAGTGAATATGCTAGTGAGAGAAAACACCTTAAGTATGTGTAATATGAGTTGAACAACCAACCCTTCCTATGGCTGGAAAAGGTGTTTAAATACAAGAGTTTAAGTGCCCTAAGTGGGCTATGGAGTGGGCTAACATATGGGTAAAGACCTGGCCCAACACCATAAGTCATACGCTAACGATTAAACTACAAGCTATGCTATTCTAGATAATACACGGGGTGACCGAGTCTTTTTTTTCATAAACCTAACAGTTCCTTTTCAGGTATTTCTCATTTGGAAGACATTTGGCTGAGTTACACGTAACTTGGGCTCATTTGGAGAAGAAACAGACGAGATTACAAACCAACACCAAGACTCTTGAAGATTTGTGCTCATAGAGCCTGGAGACGGCGTCACAAGCCATACACGATGCCGTCACAAGCCATACACTATGCCGTCACAACTCATCAAGTGACGGCATCACATATTTCAAGATGGCGTCAGCCCACACTGACTCAAACGCATATCTAGAAGATTCATTTTACAACGGCGTCACGATTAAAACGCGATGCCGTTGCATCGATTTTCTTATATATACAAACCCGAATTTAAGGTTTTGAGTGTGTAACTTTAGAATAAAAAGAGGGTACGAACCCTAGTTCGTTTAGCAGCTAGACAATTTTAGGGCTTAAAAACCCTATTGTACCTCTTCCAATTCATGATTTAATAAAGTAAGGTTTACTTAATCATTTAATATGTCTATGTGTTGTGTGATTTATTGCTCTTGCTTTATTCTTAACATGCCTGGCTAAACCTATTATTGTGTTTATTTATGATTGTATGAAACCTAGAATGTAGATCTTAGTGATGTTGCTTCTTGCGATGGATGTGCACGTTAGGTCTTAGAAAACTAGCTTTCTGTCAATAATTGCTATTGATATGTCTAGGGAAACGTAATTGTGTAAAAAGGATCCATCGAGTTACAGTCTTCATACTACATTGCCCCCTAATATGGTTGATCCACTTTTAATGTATTTTACATGCACTTAGTGAACTCCTAGGGGCCGTGTAATAGTCTTCATACTACCTTACATGTGCGTTGCTCTAGCGGCATACTAAGTAGACGGCGGGTTCGTGTAATTCGTTCATGTTTTAGGAAATAATTACATAGATCATCAAAAGTGTGACAAGGCAAAAACACTAGGAGAAGCAATCTAGGGAGTAATACACTATTAAATAGACACAATCTTTTATCTTATTGTTATCACCATTAGTTTAGATTATTATTTAGTTTAATAGCTAAAACCAAACCACTCTCTCAATTATATGATTTTACCTGCTTTCTGAAAATACAAAAATACAAAAGGAATCTTCCCTCAACCCTTAGAATTCTGTTAGACCATGATCAAGCCTTCCCAACCTATTCCCCGAGTGAACAATAAACAACCCCGAGTCTTACCCATACTACACTACAACGATTAGGTGCACTGCCTAAGGAGTTGTAAAACTTCTCGTGTAGAAGTCTTACGACGACCGCACATCAATAAGGCAAACTTTCGGCTAATTTTGATTGCCAACGCTTCTTTGGCTGCTTCTTCTTGAGTTAAATGACCATTAGCTGATGAAGACGTTCCTATATCTTGATAGAAAAAGTTAAGGTTTTCCGTTGCCAGTTTCTTATTACGGCTACTCTTCACCATTTTGCCTACGAATGGCTGAAGTCCTTCTTCTTCCAACAGTGGTATATCATCTATGTTAAAATCAAGCAAATGGTCCCAATCATCATTGCTCTTTTCTTCTTCGGTTTCTTCTAAGAATGGATCAATATCAGGGTATATTGTGATGGTTCTAGCCTCGAAATCAGTAATTGCCTTGGTCAAGCGTAATAATGATCTCCCGAAAATCATCCCAGGTTCAACATCATCTTCTTCTGGGTTGATAATAAACTTTACAAAGTAGATTTTACCTCTTAGTGCAACAATGAGGTCCTTCTTAACCACTTTGTTTCCTCTTTTGACTTCATGTTCCAAGCATAACTTTACTACATACTCATTTAAGATCATGTTTTCCTCTACTCCAAGATTAATCTCACCATCATAAGCTTTTAGCCCATTGATAAAACAAAGAGCCACAAATCTATCGCTAACTTCTTCGGTATCCATCTGATAGAAAATCATAGCCTTCTTTTGGCCACTATTAGCAGTACCCTAAAATTCCAAAGAATTCCAGTCTCCAGATCCTTCAACATTGTCACTCGAAATTACAACGACGTCTTCTCCTAAGCAAATTTTTCCAAGACTCAAATTTGGATTCATAACTCTTATAAAATAAGACAACATTAAAACAAACATTAGTGGGTTAGTTAAAACAAATAACAATACCTTTTTACATTTACATATTATCAATAAACAGATAGCTTATTTAAGTTTAAGCAATTTCGTTCAAAAACGAAGAAATAAGCATTTTGTTTAATTTTAGTCCAGAAAGTGCGGCGCACTTTATGGAAAGTCATAAAATGCGGCGTCCTTTATGAGATTTAAGTCTTTTAAAATTTTTATTTTTAGCATTTTTATGTTTCTTATTTTTATTATATCCTAAATATTTATTAAACATAGCAAATATCAAGTTTTTAAGCATACTTATCATCAAATAAAATCTTGTAATTCTTTTTAAGTTTTTATTTTTATGTTTATTTTGCATGATATCAAAGTCAAGTAAGCAATACTTAGCAAATAAGAGATACACACATGCATTTAGAAATTTAAATAAGCAGGCTATTAAATAGTTCTTTTTGGTATTTTTCATTTTAATGTAGGAATTACGATAACACAAGATTTTGACTAATATGAACACAAGTAACAAATTCCACATCTTCAAATGGTCAAATTACAGTTTAAGGGTTTAGGGGTTTTTAGTATTTTGGTGTTCTCCTTCTTTAAAAACTGTTCCTGTTTGTAAAAGGGGCAAAAGTGCGGCGTACTTGCTTGAAGTACGGCGTACTTTTTAGTTTTTGCAGAAAAACAGGCGCACAATGGTTATGTGCGGCGCACTTTCTATAAAAAAATATGGTCAGTTTGCTAGAAAACTGTACGACGATTTTGAAATTTTTTGGTTTGTAATATAAAAGCGACTTATTCAAGAACGAAATCAATCCCCGGCAGCGACGCCAAAAACTTTGATGTGTTATTAAAGCTTTAAATTTATAATACTAGTTATATCCAATTTCCAACTAACACACGGGTAAAGTATAAACCCCCGTTTATAGTATAGGTTTAGGGTAAGACCAGGTCTTATAGACTGTCACTATCTAAAGATTTCAAGGTACTTCAAGATATAGAATGATGTTTGTTTAGGAGAACGAGAACAAATATAGATAAACTTGGATGGATAACGGGTTCAAGAATTAAAGTATAATCGATTAAAGAAACAGGTAGTTTACAAAAACGATTGTCTATTTATTATAATCAAAAATACTTTCGGCCTTTACTTTTGATTACAAAAATGCTTAAAGTTTAATTCAAGTTAGGAAATAATAAATATAAACCTTCTTAACCAAGTTCGTTAGACATGTGGTTAAGCATTAAACCTTTTTATACTCGGGTTAATAATTATTTTGTTAGCCAATCCTCACAAGGCTAGCATTTAGTTGTCATAGACAAACAACTTGGAAATCAAGCATTTAGCCGGAGCCTTTCGACCTATATCCGGACTAGAATGATCATCAAATGACTATTAATGAATCCGGGTATAAAAACATCATGTTTATATTTAGTCAATTCCAAAATTCAATAGTTCATCCAAGTTTAATCTATAATTCCCTCATGATCCCCAAATAAACATGTTGAACTACTTCATATTCATCAATTCAAAACACATAACAAGCATGAACAATTCAGAATTCATAATATAAAAGTAGAGAAACGTGTTTATACCAAACTCAATAGCAAAATATATTGATTCTCAAGAGTTTCCTTCGAACAATAATTCCAACAACCCCAAAATTCAACTACAACCACTATAACTTCTTCTTAACACAATCTTCTAATGGAACTTTCCTCTACTAAAACCTGGAATGTGATGAAGAATAAGGTTTATTCTTCAACAATTCCCTAATACCAATTTCCTAACTATTGAGAAGTGATTATAATGAAGAATAGGATGAGAAGAATGCTTCAAGGGATGCTTTTCTCCTCCAAAATCATGCTCTATTTATAGCCTTTGAGTGAGCATCAGTTGCTAAAATTTGGAGAGTGAAAGGTTGCACAATCATTGCAATCATTTATGATTTTGGAGTAACTGCAGGAGAAGTGCGCCGCACAAGGAAAATTGTGTGCCACACTTGGTGTGTAATTAAATGGCATTTATTTCATTATGAAGTACGCCACACAAAAAGAATTGTGCGCTGCACTTTGGCTTCGTTCATTAATTCCTTATTAGATTCTCTTCTAGATTCTTCATATAACGACTGTTAGTGCATTTAACGGGATTCTTTTGCACGTTTAGTACCTTTCTTTGTTTTTAGTCCTGAAATGAATAATACATAACAAACAAGCAAACTTTGCAATATTTCATGCGTTAACATATATATTTAAGTAATTTTCGAGGGATATTTTATGTATATTTGAAGCGTTATTACTTGCCACTTTTTGTGACCACTTGTATTCCCTGGAAACCATGATTATTACCTCGGCTATATCCACGCCCTTGGCCACGACGACGACCACGGCCACATCCTCGTCCACGGTCTAATCCACGACCGCGACCTCCATTTTGATTATATGCTACCACATTTTCTTCAGAAAGGGGAGCAGTTGGACGTGACTCATGATTTTTCATCAAGAGTTCGTTGTTTTGTTCCACCACGAGTAAACAAGAGATCAAATCACAATACCTTTTTAAAGCCTCTTTCACGATATTGTTGTTGCAATAATAAATTAGAAGCATGAAATGTAGAGAATGTTTTTTCAAGCATTTCTTCATCAGTGATTTTTCCCCGCATAAAGTCAATAGGGAGGTAATTCTAAACATTGCCAAGTTATAATCACTCACTGTTTTAAAATCTTGAAACCTTAAATGAACCCAGTCATAGCGGGCTCTCGGCGAAATCACTGTTTTTTTATGTTCATATATGTCCTTCAAATGATTCTAAAGGACCAGTGGGTCCTTCACAGTGAGATATTCAATTTTTAAATTCTCATGAAGGTGATGACGTAAGAATATCATTGCCTTAGCCTTTTGTTCAATAGTTATTTCCTTTCCCGCTTAGATTGTGTCACCAAGACCATTAGCAGCAAGGTATATCTCAGTATCCAATACCCAAGACAAATAGTTTTGTCCACTTATGTCTAAAGCCAAAAAATTAAGTTTCGCAAGATTCGTCATGACTAGCTATATTATCAAATATATGCACACTAACATTTACTCAATTTGCAAAAGAAGCCATCGGTAAGCAGCATACGAAAACCATATAATCGATCAAGGTAGTAATTATACTACTTTATCAGCGCGTCATCATATAAAATACTAAGCATCCCTTTACAATTAGTTGTTAACATTGTTTTATTACAAGAAAAATGCAATAATATCAACGAGGAACAAAAACATAATGATATAACAGCTTATTGTAATAGTATAACTTAAGGATGGGATCATGAGAAAACCTAATTTCGGTGGAAAACCCAGAAAACCCAGAAAAACCAAACAAATGCCCTAAAAAAATCAAACAGATGCCCTAATTTTTTCAGGCTAAAAATTGTTTTTTCAGGCAAATATGGCCTCGATTTACTCTCTGTAAAAACCCAAAAAAACCAAACAGATGCCCTAAAAAAATTTTTATATAGCCTGAAAAAATTAGGGCATCTGTTTGGTTTTTGAGTTTTTTACAGACATTATATCGAGGCCATATTTTCCTGAAAAACCAATTTTTAGTCTGAAAACATTAGGGCATCTGTTTGGTTTTTTTAGGGCATCTGTTTGATTTTCTGAGTTTTCTGGGTTTTCTAGCAAAATATGGTTTTCCCTAGAACCCATCCCTATATATATATATATATATATATATGTATGTATGTACATATATATACATATATATATAAAGGGTGGGGATACAATGAAAATGGGCTTAAAATAAAAAGGCTAGGAAGCCACCAGATTGCGCCATGTGTCCCCTCATCACCCCATACTTTATTTATAACTAGAGGGGTATTTTTGACATTTTACCCTTATTTATTTAATATCCCATATTTAAATACACAAACAATAATAAAAACACATATTAAAATTCAAAAAAAAATCCGAAAGATTAAAAAAAATCCGAAAATTAAAAAAAAATTCAAAATTTTGTTTTCCGAAAATTCGAAAATTTGAAAAAAAATCGAAATGTTGAAAAAAAAATT